>BQNB010054082.1:0-39694 GCA_026074375.1 Tanacetum coccineum | reverse complement strand
GCTCGAACTCGTAGTGGCTTGATCCGTTCCTTTCGGCTCAAGGCATCCGTCACCACGTTCGCCTTTCCCGGATGATAACGTATCTCGCAGTCGTAATCACTCAACAACTCTAACCATCTAAGTTGTCTCATGTTCAACTCTTTCTGATCTAGAATATGTTGCAAACTCTTATGATTAGTGAACACAACGCACTTCGTGGCGTACAAATAATGTCTCCACATTTTGAGAGCAAACACCACAGCTCCAAGCTCTAAGTCATGTGTAGTGTAATTCTTCTCATGAATCTTAAGTTGGCGTGATGCGTAGGCTATGACCTTCTCCCTTTGCATCAAAACTGCGCCCAGTCCTTTACGAGAAGCATCACAGTAAACCACGAAGTTTTCACTACCTTCGGGTAAAGCCAAAATTGGTGCACTACACAACTTCTGCTTCAACAGTTGAAATACAGCTTCTGCCTTTTCACTCCAATCAAATTTCATGTTTTTTTGAGTCAGCTTCGTTATAGGCTTGGCAATTTTTGAGAAACCTTCGATAAATCATCGGTAATAGCCAGCAAGACCCAGAAATTAACGAACCTCTGTCAGAGTTTTGGGCGATGCCCAATCCTTGATTGAATCAATCTTAGCTGGGTCCACGTAAATGCCCTCACTATTAATCACGTGACTAAGAAATTGTACCTTCGACAGCCAAAATTCACACTTTGAAAACTTGGCGTACAATTCGTCCTTCTTAAGCAACTCTAAAATTAACTTAAGGTGTTCTGCGTGCTCTTCTTTGCTCTTGGAGTTGATCAAGATGTCATCAATAAAAACGATCACGAATTTATCTAGGTACGGTTTGCACACCCGATTCATCAGATCTATGAATATCGCCGGTGCGTTGGTCAGTCCAAACGGTATCACTTAAAACTCATAGTGACCGTAGCGTGTCCTAAACGATGTCTTTGGAATGTCTTCCTCTCGAACTCTGAGTTGGTGATAACTAGATCTCAGGTCAATCTTAGAGTAGACTCTTGATCCTTGACAACGGATCAAACAGGTCCATACGAGTTCTCAGAAAGTGGATATCGTTTCTTCAACCGTCACTTATTCAGCTCGCGGTAGTTCGATACACATCCGAAAAGATCCTCTTTCTTTTGACAAACATAAAAGACCGGAGGCTCCCAGGGTAGAACTCGTCTTATAAATCTCCCTTTTCAGAAGTATTGTAATAGAGTCTACAATTCTGCAATTCCAACGGTGCTAATCAATTCGGAGCTCGTGCCAAATGCCACACCAGGACCAATGTCAATTTTTAAATTCAACTTGTCGCGAAGGAAGTAATCCAGGTAAGTCCTCTGGAACGAGCCTCCGAAAAGTCACGTACAGTCGCACGTCCTCAAGTCGCTTCCACCCCGACTTGTCTCTGGTTTCCTTCTTGCGTTATTATGCCGCACAAGAAATAGGACCATCATTTCTCAACAATGTATATGAGTTTTTGTGCACTATATAATGCTTATGCTTTGCCAATCTCTCTTCTATTCCTCCATCACCTTGACGATCAAAACTTCATCTTCCATAGGGAATCCGCACGACCTTCTCCACACAAACATCTACCGCATGATGTTCGTCTAACCAATCCATGCCGATGATGCGTCAAAGCTTCCAAGTTCTACGGCATTAGTCAATATTGAATGGTGACCTAATAATCATACGTAAACCTCTAAACACGTATTGGTTTCAGAAATTCTCGTCGGCTAATACGACAGCATAGCTTAACGGTCTAAAGTATCGGGAGTATAATCCAAAGCAAAGTATTTTCTAAATGTAGGTCGGATACGAAACTTCTATCAACACCTGAATCGAATAGTATGAAAGCATAATGATTTTTGAGAAGAAACGTACCCGTGACGACATTTGAATCGGGATTAACGTCTCCTCCACCTAGCACATATTCTTTCCCTCTTGCTTTACCAACTCCATTCTGTTTCCAGCTTTGTTTCCATTGGTTTTGATCCTTTAACTTACAATTCACTTTCTGTAGTATCCTTGCCTTCCACACTCGAAACAAGTTACGACCCTCTAATTCACTACTTGACCCCTTTGAGTTGAAGTAGTGGAGATTGTGACCTTACAATCCCGGGTCAAATGCCCAACCTTGTTACACTTCCCACATCTCACTGTGCATGGTCTTCCTGGTAAAGCATACACTTTAAGAGAGGTAACAGTCCATGATAAGAGTTTCGTTACTCATTGTTGCCAGCCATATAGGCTCTTGCTACATTTTGACCGTCCACACTGGTCTTTTGAATGGTGGGTTGCTGACGCACGGTTGTCTCTTTGATTGTCCTCCCAATCTTCTTTAATTTTCATCGTTCTTTCACAGCCAAAACACTGTCAACTTTTTGTGTGTGCCATTAAGTTGTTGGTAATCCTAATAGCAACTTGGAGTCTCGTGGTCCTCTGCAACAATATACATACCCCAGATATTATCCCTGATACCTCCAATGAATTTCTCAAACCCATCCTCCTCGGTGACCACTGGTGCAACATCTTAGTCAACTCTTGAAATTCTTTGAGTATAAGCATGCCACCTCAATATTCTTCACATTTTAATTCCACAGTTCCAGTTTACCATTTTCTAAATCTATTCCAGGACAATACACTTCAGTCATTACTTCATGTGCTCTCTCCATGACATGGAAAATGCAGCCATCAGTCCCAATGGACTATTGTTGTTGATTCCACCAAGTTAGTGCACCTGTCAACAAGGTGCAATGTAGCATACTTGACTTGGTATTATCTCTGGACAATTGATGATATGGACAACACTGTTTCTATCTTCTCAAGACCACCTATCAACCCAGACAACTCCTTCCGTGTCCTTTAAAGTGAGTGTTGACACTTCATGAATACCTGATATTGGAATTCACTAGCAACAGTCTATCACCTCAACCTTTCTCGTTTGGATATCCATTTTCCACCATTACCAGTCTCACCATTTCCCATTTCTCACCGAGGTCTCCATTATACCGCCATTTCCATTATCGCCGTCACTGAACTCTCACTATAGATTAGGCTGATGCCGTTCTGGCTTTGATTACTCAAGCCTCGAGAGCATTAGCACACGGGCACTCCACATAAGCAGCCAATGCGTCTTCTACACGTCCGCGTTAACGAGTTCCTTCATGCTCAAGGGTTTATACCGGAGCGAAGTGATAGTCATTGTTCTATGTCACAAGACATAACGCACGATGAGATTCGATACGAGATATAGCCATTATAAATGGTAAATAGGATTTAATATATAAAATACAATAGAACATATGATGCCCAACACAAGTAAATAACAATATAAATTTATTACGCGAGAGAATCGAAGCATGCTTTCATATTCACGAATAACAGCATAATTCGATTTGCAACCACCCAAAATTAGGTAAAATGATTTACGATTATTTCTACGGCCAACATCTAGACCTATACCATTAGTCTAATGCCCTATACGATCATAGGTACTACTAGTCTAGAGGGTACTAACCCAAATGTCCTCTCAACATACTACCCAACACTCCTACGTCACCTTCTAGTATCATCACGATCCCAACGAACCTGACGAAACTCCTCCCTGTAAAGTGCCATGTGCCGAAGAATACTGTCAATACGATCTCTCTCTATACTCAATATAGCTCGAACCTTTAGGTACTCCAGTCTCAAACTCCCAATCCTCTCACCAAAACTATGATCGCTCTCTACTAGCTACCATCTGACTAGGCTCCAATTTGTCTCATGAGCGGCTTCAAATCTCATAATCCTATCAATACGAACCTATGACATGTAGTGAACTATATCATAAATAGTATCCTCAAGATCATGTATACCTCCTCTAGAAGACTTAGAACTATCACTAATAGCCAATGGATCTACAATGATCTCTCTCATGTCTGTCGCACTAGCCTCTGCCTCAAACTCCTCATCATCCTCCTTAACATCACTAGCATCAATCTCAAATCCCATACCTACACCATCCTTAGGGTGAGCTACAACTCCCTTACTAATACCTACATCTGCAACAGCCTCTGCATCAGCAGTATCCACATCCATATGCTTCTCTCCGCTATCCTTTGGTGAGTATGAATCTCTAAACCTCTTGCGAGGTGGTAAAAGATCAGCAAGAGTAGAGGGACAGATCACCTCGAAACATGAGTAGGTGATGGTACCGAAGCATAGGTAAACCTACATCTTCTTGCGAGAATGGCCCTAGAAGAAGGTGAAGATAAATCCAATAGCCTTCTCAGAAGATGAACAAAGGATGACCTATTTAGTCAGTGGGTTACGGGGTAGATAATGGTGCAACCTCACAATTCTAAAAGCTCACTATGATCGTAAGAGTCCAAGCAAGATGATAGATGAACAAATCTCTGTGGGTGTAATGAATCCAGCATTGGTGGTGTCTGGTGGGTGTTTCCAGATAAGGAATGATCTAAGGTGCAACTAGAAGAAGATTGTCGGTGAAAGAATGACGATCCGATGAATGATGAATACACGTCCTCCATGCAATCTATTAGCAGGAATAGGTCTAACTCGTCGATACTTCCTCGAATCAACAACATTACGCGCGCTATAGAGGTGGTGCGATAAGTCGATCGATAAGGGATAGCCTCACCGGGTCGACAAGAGTCGCTGACCGTCGCGACGAATCCCAGGTGGGGACAACAAACAACAGGTGCAAGGGAAACTCTGATAATGGTGCAAGAGTATCATGAGATGACGATACGGGTCTCTGCTCAGCAGGCTCGGACTCACCGTCCGCCTCCGAGTCATCAGAACACAACAAGGGTGAAACCAATAGCAAATCTGGTGCGGGAGGTAAATGCGAATCCCATCGATGGATCAAATCATAAGAAGGTGAATATCCCATTAAATCAAGTAACCCGGTAGGATGAGATTACTGAAACTGACCCCCCCATCGGTGTAACTATAGGGTCAACTGGAACAATAGGAACCTTAAGGATAACAAGGGATAATAGCAGGAATAGCACCAAAGAGAATCACTCGGGGGCATAAAACCACACTCCTCCCTCAGGACTATCAGATGAAATAGAAATAACAGGAGCAACCATGACCTGCACAAGCACAAGTTTATAATAAATCCACTTATATAAAAACCATGCACATGCAATCAATGCCAAGAAATAAGTACGATGCTAAATAATATACGGTTTACAAGAATGAATAAAGTAAAATTATAGGCAATAATAGCGATTATAATAATCAGTACTTAAATAATATTAAATGCGTATTTAAATAAGAATAATATGTAAGCAGCGTAAACGCACGCATGTGATCACATACTGGTATATAGACCAACTAATATACTACCGTTCTCTATAAACCTGGCGGCTAATGGATACCAATTTGTCACAAAGTAAAAACCTCCAACGGGTGCTAGCGGAAACAACGTGTCCGTGAGCGTAACGTCATAATAAACATCACACAGATATAAAGAACGACCTCTACGGGTACGTGTTGAAAATCAAACAAATCGTTGCATAATTAAAAATAGTTAAGTTCAGACATAATTTTACAACAAAAGATAATACGCAAAGCGAATAAAATTTTTAGAGAAATTGACAACGGTGTTTCAACATAGATTATAATCAATATCTTGAAATACGGCCCAATGCACAGCGACACAATAGTCAGCAAAGCATCCACAGCAAAGCCCCTAAGAAAAATATGCGAAAACGTCAACATAAAGTTGAGTAGCATCATAGTTTGAATATAATATTAAAATGGACCATATCAAGTCATAGTACGCACGTGACCAGTTATACATATACAACTTCAAAAAAAGAATGTATTTACTGTCGCACTAAGCTCAGACACCAAACTCAATTTAAAAACGAAGCATTTTAATATGCCAAACATAATTCACGTCCTAAAGGTATCTCACCATATCACCTATTGACATTCCGACATGGGAAATATCCTTTAGTTTCGGGACCAACTCTGAATCTAGTAAGCGCTACTACCCGATAGGATAATTACTACCCATAGAATCTATTTACAACATTACGCACACATTTAACAGTATGGTCCGGTAAGCAAATTGACGTTACATGATAATTCGGGCATTAGTGGTCTAGTTTTTTTTTGTTTTCTCTACTTAGGCAACACTTAATCATAGAAAAGGAAACGTAAAGTATCTGTGTCCATAGTTTTGAAAACAAGCAATGTATCTCCACCCCAAAAAGTAAGAGTAAAAGTAGTTAAAACATGGGGGCATGACTCACTCTAACAATATAGGAAATATAAATCACTCAAGTAAAAATATGGTATAGAAAATCTTGCGCGACCTAAAATATATAACGCGTTCTCAGAACACTGGAAAGTACGCCCAAGATTGCATAAATAATTCATCACCAAAATACATCCATTGTGTGTATGCTTTAGTTTTGATTAACAAATCATGACGAAATACAATCATATAGTTCTTCGTTAAGTTTCGGCGTTAACCAAAAATTACTAGATTTTAGAAAGTTTATATTTAGGAAAGTTTTAGTTTCGGGACTTAATTACCAGTCCCCTACATTTGTTAACGTTTCCATATTCAAAACGCACAACAAAGCCTTAATTACTTAACTTCAAAGTCCGTTCGCTAATCTTAACCAACTTACTATTTTTAGTAACTTAATCGCTTTTCCAAAAATGCTAAGGCGTATTTAAAAATAAAAAAAATGAAAAATTTTTATACTAATCAATAGTTATGTGTTACTATATGTTTTTTACTAGTGTTTAAATGTCCAAAAATGTCCAAAAAGTGTCCGAAAACTCTATTTTACTATTCACATCAGCACACTAATCATTACCGGTTTTGCTTGAAAAATGTATTCAAGTCTTATTAAGGCTATAACTTGGTCGTTTTAAATCCACCATATAAGAAGAACATAAGAAAAACCACAAAGAAAGATTCAAGATACTTACAAGAATGAAGAACAAGAAGTAATAACACAAGATCTATACCCAAAATCACTAGATCTTGAAAAACCCCAAATAATAACCAAACCTTAATTTGTAGATCTTGAAGAAAACCCTTAAATCAAAGAACCAATACTTGTAAATCACCCTTAGTGTTACCTAGAATAAAACTTGAAATGGTGAATTCATGATAGAAATTAAAAGTGATAGATTGTTGTATTTATGTATTATGTATGTGCTGTGAGCAAGGAAGCAAGAGAGGAAGAAAAACAATTTTTTCTTGAGGCTAGAAATGAATGAAACCCTAAGTTAAGATACAGTTTTATGAATTTATAGCCAAGAGCTATGTTTTGACTTTGTCAGAAGAGTAACAGTACCAACACACAACTAAAAATAAAGATCCATTGTGGTGTGTGATTGTACGCCGAAACATAGCCACAAGGACCATAAAGGTATCAAAATTTGTGCCATGGTTATATCAATATATGTATCAGAATTGGTGTAAAATTGAAGTCAAAAAGGTGTACATGGATCCAACATCACATCAAAAGTACAAATGTGATATATTTGTGCATGAAAATGGGACATACTCAATGTGTCCCTTTTCAAACACATGCATGTAAGTTCAAGAAAAGATTCATTTATTTAATTCAAGACTTAATGGTGCATTTGCTTGGGTTTGGGCCATCTAATATATGAGGAGGAGGGATATGAAAAAAAAAAATTTACTTAAGATATAGATGGACGATAACTACAGTAAAGACACGAAAAGATTTCGAGTTTCTAGGTTCGTTAGGTTCAAAAACGCGAAAAACGCAATTTAAACATACAAGCGTAAAAATACAAATCGGGAGTGATCGTAAACTACGAAACACTTAGAAAAGATAAAATAACTCATATAATATTTAAACTAATGAATATCCGATGCCGGAACGCGTCCGATGACATTTTTCAGATTTACGCGGGTTTACTTCTCGGTAAACCGTCAGATTCAAACGTAACGTATAAAAGTCAAAAATAATTGTCGGAATTTATTAAAATAGCTCGAGCCCGAGCTTTACATACAAATCTGGTTTGGGCTCGCGAGCCTAAACGAGCCTAATTTTTTATACACGAGCTTATTAACGAGCTCAATAACAACTTATTAACGAGCCTAAATTAGATATATTATGAGCCGAGCTTGAGCCAAGCTTTAATTTTACATTGTCAAATTGTATAAACAAGCCGAGCTCGAGCCGAGCCAAGCTTATATAACATACCACAAGCCGAGGTCGAGCTTAAATAATAAGGCTCGAAATGATCCGAGCTCGAGCTCGAGCTTTGTAAAACTTAAACAAGCTAAGCTCAAGCTCTGGCAGGCTCGGGCTTGGCTTGGCTCATTTCCACCCCTACTTAGAATTCTGTTAGACCATGATCAAGCCTTCCCAACCTATTCCTCGAGTGAACGATAACAATCCCTCGAGTCTTGCCTATACTACTACTACAACAATTAGGTGCTCTGCCTAGGGAGTTGTAAAACTTCTTGTTTAAGTCTAACGACGACCACATCAAGTTTTTGGCATCGTCGCCTGAGGAATAGTTAGGTTTTGATCATAGTTTAGCTTAGTTCTACTTGCTTGAATCCTTTCAAGTAAGATTTAATTTTCGCATATTAGCTTTCTTGTAGTCTATCTTTTCTTCGTGTTATTTGTTTCGTAACCCATTCTCGTCAACCACCATGGGAGACGAGAATCCTATCCGTACTCTAGGAGACTACTCCAAACCTAGCCACGAGGGCTATAGGAATACCATCGAGCTCCTCGTAGGGAACAACGTGGTACCTCTTCGATCCGACACCATTTGGTTGGTGTAAAATGGATGCTCATTCCACGGACTTCGGTCCGAGGATCCAAACGAACACCTCAAGGATTTCCTTAAACTTGTGGACTTACTTGACTTTGATGGTGAAAATAGGGAAAGAACGCGACTACGTTTATTTCAATTTTCCCTACGCGATCAAGCTAGCAATTGGCTTGAATGCCTTCCAGCAGGATCCATCACCACGTGGGAGGATCTTACTACCCGATTCCTTGCTCAATTCTTTCCACCGGGAAGGACCGCAAAACTCCACAATGATATCCTGATGTTCCAACAACATCATAGAGAATCTCTATCCAACGCATGGACTCGTTTCAAGGACTTACTCCAAAAAGTCCCTCATCATGGCATCGACCTTTGGCTCCAAGTCTAAATTTTTTATGACCATTTCAATCCCGTCACAAGATGAACCATTGACCAATCGGCCGGTGGTAAGCTTTGTGACCTCAACACCGAAGAATCCTGGGCATTATTAGAGGACCTCGCCCTCTATGAAAACAAAAGTTAGAACGACCCAATGGAGTTCGCTAATCCGTTCAAGGCAATCGCATTACCTCAAGATGTCTCGAGTACATCCGACCGCCGTCTAATCGAGCTCGAAAATCAAGTTCAACACTTGATGGAAGCTTATCTTGCTCCGACACAACCCACCCAAGTAAACAAAATCACTACCTTATGTGAAATCTGCAGTGGTCCCCATGACACTCAGTACTGCATGGAAAACCCCAAACAAGCCTTTGTCAAATACGCATCCTCGCGTACCGATGAAGCAGGAGGTAAGTGGTATACCTTTAAGCCCGAGAAAAACAATCTTGGAGACACCTATAATCCATCATAGAGAAGTCACCTGAACCTTAGGTGGAGACAACCCCAAAATTCCCAAAATAATTTTTTAAACCCACCTAACAGGTTCCAACCTAACGGTCTGATCTCGAACGGTTCCTTTAACAACCATCCTCAAAATCTTAACAATCAATCAAATATAGAAGGACTGGTTTCTAAATTCATGGCATCTCAAGACGCTAGACTATCTAAGTTTGAAGCCGATTTCAAACAACAACAAAGCGAGATGACCAACAAAATCGACACCATATTGAAAGCCATCACCGATCGAATAATAGTTTTGTCTGCTCGTTCTTACCCAACAATCGATCCCCAATGCTCATCTCACCCTTCCAACTCAATCAATGCTATTAAGGCACATTTTAAGAAGGCAACCATTTCCCAAACTAGCCTGCGGCAACCCAAGATTGAAACCTAACAACCACAACCTGAAGAGCCTGAACCAACTCTTAAAGATGAATTCCAAGATTTGCATCTTAACCTACCAGTTCTTGAAGTCCTAGCTCACGCTATAATCTATAACGCCATATTAGATAAATACGTAGAGAGCTTAGAACTAGGCAAAAACGGATCAGCATTTGTCCAAAGAGAAATACCTGCGAAAATGGAAAACCCTGGACTATTCACTCTACCTTGTAGATTTGGAGACTCAAAACCTTTCAACACCTTGGCCAATCTAGGATTATGCGTAAACATAATGCCACTTTACCTCTTCAAAAAGCTTAACATTAGCTTATTAGAAGAGACTGACCATATCTTTGGATTGGCTGATGGAACCAAATCCTACCCTGTTGGGATTGTGAAAAACATAGAAGTCCACATTAGAAAACTAAAACTGTTAAATGACTTCTACATAATTGATCTGAAGAAGGACCCCGAGATCCCTTTGCTTGTAGGAAGAGGATTCCTAGCTACAGCCAACGCAGTTATAAATTGTAGAATGGCTAAAATAGCGGTAGGAGAAGGAATCACTAGGTTGATATTCAGTGTAAAAGGAGTAGACTTGGGTGAGGAGGAAGCACCTTTTTTGACCTCACTTAGAAAAAGGGAATCCTATAAACCACAACCTAGCTCAATTGGAGTAGGCGCGCAAACTCTTTATTATGCTAGGAAAGACTTCTTAGACTGCTATTTGCCCAGAGAATGGGAAATTTCTAGAGATGCCGAGCTTAATCCTTTTAAGGACACCTTAGTGTTTAGGAGAATGGTAGAATTTCTAGGAGCCATACCTATTAACCTTAAGTGTAACATGTGGGAATCAGAGGACCTAATTAAAAAACCAATTAACTGGGATAAACCACCCAAAAACGGAGATGGAGCATGGCATGCCAAGATCAGACTAATTGACCTCGATGGAGAGGAATTTACCAAAACTCTTCAATCAATCCCCACCACTAGGAAGCTCTCTGAAAGAGAAAGTCCAAGAGAGATCATCGACTTGGACCACTTCTACGACCCTTGACGTGTGACTTCGAGTCTAGCTACAAGACTCGTTAATAAAGAAAGGCGCTTATTGGGAGGCAACCCACTTTATTTTCCCACAAATTAGGAGTGTCATGTGTGTTTTAATTCTTCATAGTTTGTTTTATTATGTTTGAACTATCTTGTAATCATGCTTTGTATTGTCTTTAACTTTTTCTTAATCTCAATCAAAGGTATTTTGCAACAATAAGTGTAGGGGAATTTATCCGGCTTTTGAGCCAAGTTCAAACATGTTAAATGAATTGTTTAGATTAATTCGCGTCAGTATCGAGTCATGTGATTGAATTGTTAAATCTCAGGTTTTATGCAGCCATTTGTATAGGAATTAACTTATGGAATCAAGTGCAAGAAATTTTTCATCAAAAACAAAAATTTCATTTTCACAGACTGTGGAGACGACGTTACGATTTACACGCGACGCCGTCACCACGACACCTATGACGGGGTCACAAAACCCTGACAGCGTCAAACGCCCAGGTTCAAAAAACTTAAAGTTTTTAATTATTTTTGAAAATAAAACTTGCATAACATTTAATATATGTATTCTTCTGTTATAAACCTGCAAAACCTAATGAGTTTAACAATTCTCTTATCCTATCTTTACAGCTTTATCGAGTCAAACCCAAAATTCATATTGTATATTTGTCTATCGCACATTTTATGCTTGGTGTGTTGTCTTTGTCTTTTATTACAAGTTATATTTGATGAGAAGAAGCTTGGAAATTCTTAGGAAGTTTCATTGGATGATTCTCGGAGAAAAGGCGACAAGGCAATGCATACATGGCCGTAACAACGGAATAGACATGCACGCTTGCAGATCAACCTTAACTCGAACCGGGTAAAGTTAAAATAATCTTGGGTTACCAATGATGGGTACCCGAATTCCTAAAGATCTAAGGGCAAACCTCACATTTTTGGGGTGGAATTCTGAGGATTATTGTGCTAGTCATATAAATTCCTATCCATGAGATGCTATTAATACTTGGTTTTCGTTGGTATGTGTCATAAAAAAATTTAAATTTGGGTAGAAATTACCTCTTATGCTATGTTTCGATATATTACCCATTATTTCAAGGACAAAGCAAAAGGCAAATGAAAGAATAGTTTCTAAGGCTTATTTCCCCCTACACTTAAGTTGAACATTGTCCCCAATGTTCTATAGAAGTACTTGTAAAAATGAATAAAGGAAAAAGAAAACAAGTAAAAGAAACTAGTACTCCCTTGGTTTACTCAATAATGGAGAAGAAACATGCGATGAGTGGTTAAATCCTTCTCCGAGAATCATCCAATGAAACTTCCTAAGAATTTCCAAGCTTGTTAATATGTTATCGATAGCATATTAAATTCTAAAACTTGTTATTGTGATGCATTCCAAGACCGCATAGTAAGTATTAGGATTTGCTTGATAAGAGGCATTAGGATTAACCCGTGTTTTAAACCTGTAATTGTTATGATGGTCACACCGATCATATAACTATCCCACACCCTTGCCATGCACTCACCTTTAGTGTAGGATACCCTAGTACAACCCTCCAAGCCTATCCTTTTTTACGGTTCTCGTAATTTTCTGGTTAAGCCGAATTATTAATGAAGAGCATTGTCACCCTTAAACAAATCGTTACACCCAAATTGCCTTAGCCTGCCTTGTATGTACTCACCTTTAGTACATTATTATGATAACCCAAGTTAATTATTTGAGTACACGGTCGCTAAGTCCTTATCCTTGTAAATACAGTTTTGGGACGATTAGGATTCATAGTAGTATATATTTCGCGGAAGAATGGGAAAGAAAAGTTAAGTCAATACCCCCATATGTTTGTCAAATGATCTCCATGTTATTTTAATCCACCTCAATTCGGGTCATTAGTTAGATTGTAAAGATCGAGCATGTAAAAGCTCAAGTGTAGGGGTACGTGTTATAAATCCCATGTGATGTATTTAGTTATTCAAAAAAAATGAGAAAAGAAAAAGAAAGAGACTGATGTAGAGTTGTGTAGAGTTTGTATATCTTCGTCCGAGTCTTGGCTTAGCAACCAAACTAAAGTGTATGTTAGTAGAAATATTGCGATATTTAATCTATATATTCTCTTTATGTTTTGGTGATGACAAACATGTAACTTATAACACATAACGTAAAGTGCTTAAGTTACTCGTAATCACAAATCATCAATTCGTCAACATCTTTCAACGTCTCAAATTTTCTTCAACAATAAATTTAAGTTCGCACCCGACGTAAATCACTAAAGGTATGAACAAACAAACTTTAATTTGTTAAATGATCAAAGAAATTTTTTATTTTTCCAAACCTTACATTTATAAAATGGGATACACATTTTTAAAATATATATAAAACATTTTTGTATTTATAAGAAATGTTTTATTTAAAATAAATATTTTGAATTCAAATTTTCTACCTAAAAACAGCTAGAAAGTTCCAGAAAAACCTTCCTCATAAAAGGATAAAAAAAGGGAGCGTTTGAAAAATGTGCGACCCCCTTAATTAATTAAGGGGACCAGCCATAATTAAGGGGACCGCCCTTGTATAATTAAGGGGACCGCCCAAATAAAAAATTAATATTTTTGCCTATAAATAGTGGACTGTTTCCACAGATTTTCTCACCTCTTTGCACACAGTTTTCTCAGATCAAAAAACCTCCTTTCAAACCCATTCCTTTGATCACTTAACTTATTATAAGTTTGTTTAAAATGTGATCCAATCATCCATCCATTGAAGTGCAAGAGAAGAACTTTCGTTATCATTAAGATATGAAGTTATGTAGGCTAGTTAGAGCATTCGTGACATGTCTTACATTTACAATGTATAGATCAAGTCCATGTACTCCAAACTTATGTAATTGCTTGATCATGGTGATCATGGTGATCATGGTGTGTATTGTTGTTAGATCGTGGTGATCTTACCAAGTAGTGTTAAATAGTTGTGATATAAGTAGTGTGGTGAAGTGAAGTTGCAAAGTTGTGAAGAAGTCTTGAAGTTATGAAGAAGTCGAGAAGTTGTGAAGTCGTGTTGTGATAGATTGGTTCTAGCTAAGATTAGAACTCGACATTTAGCTTTGTGTCGTAAATCGGTGTAAGCAACGTTGTGTACGGTTTTCTTCGCCTTAAGGGAGCTTGTTGACTAGTGAAGTAACTCTCGAGTTGGGTACTCGGGGAGTGGAGTAGGGCGAAGAGGTGCTTCGTGACCAAACCACTATAAATCATCGTGTCCGGTTTGTATTTCCTTTCACTTATCTCTTTACATTTATACTCGCATTTATCGCTTTATATTTATACTTGCAATTGTGTGATGTATTGATTATATAGTTTTAATTATGTCTTGAATAAATGTGAATATTATGTGTTGGTTTGTATTGTTGTAAATCGATGTATTAATATGTGTATATAACTCGTACGAACACTCATCATATTGTGTCACGCTTGATCGGTAATTTGATATGAAACATTTTAAGATTTTTAATGAAAATGTATTCACCCCCCCCCCCTCTATGATTTCCACAATTGGTATCAAGAGCCACATCGCTCTAATTTTCAAAACAAATGGTTTTAAAAATTGAGTACGATCCATGTATCAAATTACCCATTAAGGGGGATTAAATATGAAAAGTGTTTTGTTGATTAACTTGTATTAGTTTGATGTTAATACACAATTAAACTACTCAGATAAAAAGGGGGGGGGGGGGGGGGGGGGGGGGGGGGGGGGGGGGGGGGGGATGTTTAAAATAAGTGTTATATGTTTCGGAATCAAATTCAGAAAGTTGTAAACCGTTCCGCAAAGTCAGAAAATAATTTTTTACAAAAATTGTAATTCTGAGTATCAGGTGGGCGGCCCCCTTAAATATTTGGGCGGCCCCCTTAATTTTAAGGGGACCACCTGTTTGATTCGACAGTTTTTCAGAAACTTTGAAAAATCATATAAAATCAACCGTAAGTCCGCAGAAGTCGTGCCCACTGTCATTTCGAAGAGAATTGAGTCTACTTTCATATAAAAATACTTTCAAGTATTTATTTCAAACTTAATCTAGTCAGAAAGGCAAATACTACTTTATGCAAAACGTTAGTCTTGATTTTAAAGTAAAACTTGGATTTTATCTTTCCTTTCGATGTCTGACATTTCTAGTCCGGTATATTATTTGAACATAAAATGGTGTAATTAAACTTACAAAAATACTTAAACTTGATTTTTTTAAATGGGAGAAACTAATTTGTCTTCAAACAAACCGAGCTAAGTATACATTGTTGTATCTAATACACAAAACTACGACAAGTACTTTTATGTGTTATGCTATGTGATCATGCGTACTTCTTTATATCTTAAGTACACATTGTTAGTAGAAATTATTAAATGATCGTTGCTATTTGTAATTAAGCTAATTGAATATCTAAGCACATGTGCCATGTACACTATTCGTTTGTAGCTAGTTTTTTGAATTATGTCTAACTAGAACTTATGCTAGATTTCTTGCATTAAGATTGCGAAATTGCTCTTGCATTGCATATAGGCATAGATCACTTAATTTACAAATGTTACATAAACATCTTGTAAATCTTTTCGAGTATGAAAATATACTTAGGAATAAGAGTTCAATAACTTGTCAAGTATATTATTAAATATGTTAAAACTAGTCACCTAAATATTTCCAACGATTTAATCTATTTTCAACAACACGTTTAAATATTTTCAACAACTTGCTTTGTTTGACCTTGGGTTGGTTAAACAAAAGAAATGATTATACTAATATATTAGTAATTAAGAAAAAGAAAATGCTTGTACTTGCATGGTTTTAACACACACACACACACACACACACATATATATATATATATATATATATATATATATATATATATATATATATATATATATATATATATATAGTATTTTACAAAAGATGTGTGTTATATAAAAATTGTTAGAAAACTCATTTATATACTCATAAAATGTCAAAAACTATGCATAGTATACATAACAACAAATAGTTTTTCGCACAAGTAAAATTTACGACAATCTTGAAATATGATATTAACTTATCATTATTCATCAACCTCACCTTACAACTAATCTTGGGATTAATGGAACACACTATTTAAAAATTTATTTTCTTTTAAATGAATGTTCATGAGGGTCAAGAAAGATTTCGAGAATATATCAATTCATTATTCAAATTATGATTGATATCTTTGTTGATATCTAGTGACAATTTCGTGATGGACATAAAACGGTATCTTTAGTTGTTTAGTTTCAAGATTATATCAAAAATAACAAAAGATATCATCTTGAATCTACATAACTCAATCACACTTGATTGATATGAAAATAATTACATCCTTTTCTAGATGAAAAAAATATGCATCGAATCATAACTCACACTTGTGTTGATGATGCCATATTGAGTCTACTTGTCCAATGACTGTGTTTCAAATATTAGTCTAATATGTTTAATACATGCATAAAATACACAATGAAGTAGGATTGACAAATTGGATGTTTCGTCCAAAATATTCAAGAAATTTACATTGCAATGCAATTGCTAAATGTGTCATTTTCGAAAAACCAAACACGAGCGAATTTACAACATATGTAATATTTGCTCATACAACTTAAAACTCATATTCATATTTGACTAAATTCTTAAATAAGAATGTTATTCTAATTTATTCACCTAGGATAACATGATGTTTGGGAAACATTATGTTTAAAAAATTTATGTACTTATCATATTAAACGATTTATAAAGGATAATATATATCCCATGCATTTTAATTTCCTTCGTAGCATAAATGGTTGTGTTAAAAAAATACATACATATAATTTTAAAAATAGAAGTTATTAAGAATCAGAAAAAATAACCTCTGACAATATGTGTCAATCATAAACAAGTAAAAATAATACATTTATTCAAATACCCTATTAATTATGGTATAACAACTCTGATAAAAATAATAATATTAGGAACAACATATTTGCTTTAAGAGTAAAATATGTTTTTCTTTAATCATTATCATTAAAGAATCACAAACCTCAATTAATGTAAATATATTGAATGGAATTTCATTTCATCAAGACATGCAATGGACATTTCTTAAAACATCTACTTACAACTTAGCAAGAATTCCACTCATTTGATTAAGATTATGCGAACTAGGATTAAAACATGTTAGTTGAGTCATGGTAGGCCCTCTATGAAAAGTGAATACGAATTTTATCTTTGCTACATTTCATTAGGCAAATATAAGAATTCTATTTTGTCTAACATGAGAATGACTACTGGAGAATCTATCAAACTAGAAAATTAATTTGACCTAACAGTTGAATTGCTTCCAAGGTGAGTGAAGTTGGGTTCGGTGTATCACCCGTAAAAATGGATCTTTTTAGCCTGAATTGCACTCACTAGTGATAGTCTCATACTCATTCTCTAACTTGATTAAATGGCTCTTCCTAAACATGCCTATGGATAGTATACATCGATAGAGTTTGTATATCATTAGGAGTGCACAATAAGCATTTAGAAATTAGGCCTTTCCTTAGTCAATCTAAACACAATGCATCTCACATATGTGCTTCAAAGTTTCAAGATGATAACTTCCTCATATGTAATGCAATTATATGTCTTCTTGATTATCTTGATGCTCAATGTTTAATTGGTTAGCTATTAAATACATGTCTATTATAAAGGAGTTCATCTTATTCTAGCAATCTAGATAGAATATCTCTTAGCTTATCTAAAATGAAAATGCTCCTAAATGCTAAATGCTAATATGTTTTGTATGTGTCATTTTACATGACTTACGTGTTAAATGTGCATTTACACTATATTGATTTGATGCATAACGAATTAGATATGCCTATCTCAATTAACGTTTAATGTCCAAGTAGTGTTTTACATAATAATTCTATGATTTATTATATGTATGCAATGCTTAGATAAACTCGCATACCTATATGTCTTATGCTTATATGTATAGATTTCTTAACATTAGAATTTATAAACCCTTATAAAATGCTACCATTGTGTCACAATCCGTATGTCCATAAATAGTCTCTAAATGGTCTTAAGTTTCCTAGAGTCTCCACTCACACATTCCCTTAATCATCATCTTGTTCTTTTCAAAATGATCTACTCTTTCGTCAAGGTAAGGTTAGATACAAATCTAATACACCTCTAAGAAGGTTTGACAACTTAAATATTTCTTCCAAAATATTTAAGTATTTTTAATTAGCAAAATGTAATTAAAATGTCACTCAGTGTTCATGTCAAATTCGTTTCACAAAAACCTTAATCATGCCTCTATTATAAAATAGATGGTTAATACCTTTCGTCCACTTTTTCTGCTACTACCTTTAAGATAACCTCATACCTCGTCGTGTGATTGTTCTATGAACATTCACAATGCTAGAGAATAGCTACATAACTTCGTGGATGAAGTTCGTTGTATGCTAACCATCATTCATCTTGACATTGTCAAGCTCATCGCTTGCGTCTCTATTCTTCTTCATTTATTCTTTTTTATGTCCGGATGAGCACGAATTTAATGGGAAGGGATAACACACTCATTCACCTATAACTTCTACCATACACTCAAACCTCATAACCATAAAACCTCATAACTATTCTAAGTGCATCCCCAAACCACCAAGTGGAATTTCGTAATGAAATGCGTCTCACCCTCATATCCTGACAATCATTAGCATGTGTGCCTATGTTGTCAAAATGTTGCAATGAAATGCGTCTCATCCTCATATCCCAACACTCATAAGCATGTGTGCCTATGTTGTCAAAAGTTAAGTGAATTTCGTAATGAAATGCATCATATCCACTTACTACTAAGTGAAGAACTCAATGAAGACATTCAAGCTTCAAGTGTTATTGAGTCATCACATTGTCGCGACTCTTACTTTTTTCATCCACATGTCACTACCTTGAAAGAACCACCAAATCATTTCTACTTCTAGCAAGTAAAGAACACAAAGAAGACATTCAAGCTTCAAATGTTATCGAGTCACCACATTGTTGTGACTTTTACTTTTTTTCATCCACATGTCACTACCATGAAAGAACTACCAAATCATTTCCACTTATAGCAAGTGAAGAACACAAAGAAGATATTCAAGCTTCAAGTGTTGTTGAGTCACCACAATTGGTTTTTACCATGAAGGTAATACCACCTCATTTCACAATCATACTACCAAAACAACTCTTTATTGATTTAACAAATAAAGACACCAAAACCCCATCAACTAAACTTCAACTATGCACCTTCCAAAACGCCATCAACCAAAGGCACTTCACCTTCATCCATTGACTACACACTCTACTATAAATACAACCTCATTCTCACCATCATCATTACAACAATCCACCTTTGTCAAACGATATATTCATCTAAACCACATTTGTCAACCTTTAAGCCATCACCTTCCCTTTCCATTCACGCTCATCCTTCTTTGTTTTTCTATGTTTTAAGAACATATCATTTTCATCTTTATTTTCTTTTACTCTTTTAGAGTATATCTCGCCAAGATATTCGATAACATTCGTCTAGGTTCAAAAGTTACATTTAGAATGTGTTTACTCAATAAATCATCCTTATCGTCAAACATTAAGTTCGACCTAAAGTCTTACGATGATGTTCATCCTTAAACACCCCAATCATGAAAATCATACATAATACTTAACCAAGAAACCTTGATTAGGAATCTCTTAATACAACCCTTGATAAAAGTCTATCCGAATTCAAATCATTATCTTGGTTAGATGATGATATTATTAGTAACATGTCTCTCAAAATACGTTAACACTCATTATCCAAATGGCATCTTAGAAGAAGTCATTCTCATTAGCGTGTCAATGAATAAACGAATTTTGTTCTCATTTATTAAAGTCGATACAATATCAAAGGGTGTTGGTCGATTCTTATTCCTTAAGCATGTGTCGTCGAATCTTATTAGTGGTTCCTAAACATTTCCATGTCTTAAGCATTCATTATTTTTTTGGTTATTGTCTTTAGTGCCACACTTTAGAGTGCATATATCTAAAACATACATGATTTGTTCCCCACTAAGTGTCTTGCATATATATATCTATCATCATCATTATAATATATGTGCATTTCTACTAACCTTTGTTTTTGTAGCACTTTTTGGTTACTCTATTTCTTGGTGCCCCAATCAAGGGGAAGCATACACCAAGGGGGAGCATACACCAAGTGGAGCATTTGCAAATCTCTAAGCCATTACGTTTGCAACCGTTTAAGACATCTACACATTTCTTGATATGTGTTTTTCATCCCTATATATTTTTTTGTTGCATGAAACTAACCATTGATGTAGGTTAAGAGTTTGCAACTAATTTGATTCATGGATCCGCTTGAGTCAATGTTTAAGGGATGTCATTGTTTAAAAGGGATTGATAGAATCAAGACTTCACTTAGGATGATGCAAACTCGCCTATTTGATTGAAGAGTTGAAGTGTAGTAAAAGTCTCGTCTTGGAGTCCACCTTTTTGTTTTGACAAAAGGGGGAAAAGAATCATAAACAAGTAACTTATACATTTTACTATGAGTTATAGTTTATATATGTTGTCATCATCAAAAAGGGGGGAGATTGTTGGTAGAAATATTGCGATATTTAATCTATACATTCTCTTCATGTTTTGGTAATGACAAACATGTAACTTATAACACATAACGTAAAGTGCTTAAGTTACTCGTAATCACAAATCATCAATTCGTCAACATCTTTCGACGTCTCAAGTTTTCTTCAACAATAAATTTAAGTTCGCACCCGACGTAAATCACTAAAGGAATAAACAAACAAACTTTAATTTTTTGAATGATCAAAGAAATTTTTTATTTTTCCAAACCTTACATTTATAAAATGGGAAAAACATTTTTAAAATATATACAAAATATTTTTGTATTTATAAGAAATGTTTTATTCAAAATAAATATTTTGAATTCAAATTTCTACCTAGAAATGGCAAGAAAGTTCAAGAAAAACCTTCCCACAAAAGGCAAAAAATAACCGTCTAAAAAAGAATGTGCGGCCCCCTTACTTAATTAAGGACCGGCCATAATTACGAAAAGAGACCGCCCTTGTATAATTAAGGGCCCGCCGAAATAAAAAATTTAATATTTTTGCCTAAAAAAGGGAACTTTTTTCACAGATTTTCTTACCTCTTTGCACACAGTTCTTAGATCAAAAACCTCCTTTCAAAACCCTTTCCTTTGATCACTTAACTATATAAGTTTGTTTAAAAGGTGATCCCAATCATCCATCCATTGAAGGTGCAAGAAAGAACTTCGTTATCATTAAGATACACTTTATGGGATACGGCTACGTTCGCATTCGTGACATTCATTACATCACAATGTATAGATCGAAGTCAAATGTATTCCAAACTTGAGTAATGCTTGATCAGGTGAGTCATAGGTGTGTATTGTTTGTTAGACTTATGGGTGATCTACCAAGAGTGTAAATAGTTTGATCTAATAAGTTGGTGAAGTGAAGTTGCAAAGTTTGTGAAGAGTCTTGAAGTGTGAAGAAGTCGAGAAGTGTGGAAGTCGTGAACAAGTCTGAAGTCGTGTTTGTAATAGGATTGGTTACAGCTAATAAGAATTGAAAATCGACATTTAGCTTATGGTCGTAAATCGTGTAAGCAACGTTGTGTACGGTTTTCTCCGCCTTAAGGGAGCGTGTTGACTAGTGAAGAAACTCTCGAGTTGGGTACTCGGAGTGAGTAGGGTAAGTGGTCTTCGTGCCGAACCACGAAAAAATCATCGTGTCCGTTTTGCAGTTTCCTTTCATGTATCTCTTACATTTATACTGCATTTATCGCTTTATATTTATACTTTCAATTGGTGATGTGTTATTATATAAGTTTTAAAATATGTCTTGAATAAATGTGAAATATTATGTGTTGGTTTGTATGTTGTAAAATCGATGGTAATTAATATGTGTATCTAACTCGTATGAACACTCATCAATATTGTGTAAACACCTTGATCGGTATTTTGATACGACAACAATTAAGATTTTTAATTGAAACGAATTCAGCCCCCTCTACGATTGCCATAGTGTATTCGGTGTAAATAATTACTAACCCTTGCACGCAAATTCACCCAAAGCAGCACCACCCTAATGTATCCTACCCATTTCTGTTTCCATATATGTTATCTTACACCTACACCTCACAACCTTTTAAAAGATCTCTTAGATAGTAATGAATAATGCTTGCACCTAGCAGTGGAGTTTTGATCCTTTACCAAGCATATGGTAATTTATATGCTATGACAGGTAATGAGTGTTGATTTTCCGTTTCCCCCTTATGTTATAATTTATTATACACCCGAGTGAAAGAGAGAATTCTCAAACACTTATGTAAGGTGCTAAGATGTATACTTTTCGTCACAGTTAATTACACAGTCTACAAGGTTTGTGCTGTAAAATACTTTTAAGAGTAGGTAAAATGACCCATCATATTGTTATTGTCTAGATAGAAAAGTGATAGAACCTAATAACCTGATAGGTTCTTTGATCATTTAAAGCTCGAGGTTGTTTAGACCTCATCTAGGATCATGATAACAAAGACAATAACATATATGCACATCGGAATTAAACATAAGAACAATGTTATCATCAATAAGGTTTTTCTTCATTATCATTCACTCCAAGCCTCAATTCTACTTTGATCAATAGTAGAACAGTTACATCAATAAACTGTAACAGGAATCATAAGATCCTTGAGGCTACACCACACAAACTAGACGTCTACATTTTTCTTGTGATACATACACACACGTTTTTCTGTGTATATTCAACTACACGACCTAATGTCTCTTTATATAGTAGAGATCATCTAGGTTTAAAACAAAGGATAAGAACAAATATAATTAGGAAACAAATAATATCTTTCTAACTTTTATCTTTATCTTTTATATCTTTTATCTTTTTAAGGAGATCTTTTAGAATCTTTAAAATCTTCCATCTTTTGAAGAATTCCAGTTTTGTGTTTAAGTCCTTCTTGTTTCATTCTTTTATTTATTTTGTCTCATCAAATCAATAATTCTCAACAATCATCCCCTATTTGATGATGACAAAACAAACAAAGTCGTGTACGAACTTCATCATAAAGCCAAACTTCCCCTAAGTTGAATGTAATCATCTCCCTGAATGAAACAACTTCCTTTAAGGTATATTTCCTTGTATCCATGCCACAACACCAAGGATCTACAAGTTGCCAATTGTACCTGTTAACATCTTCTTTTCCCTGTTTTGTCATAATCCAATAGGGGACATATAAATATAAGCAACTTTGATCTTGACTACTACAAACCAATATCACACTTCTAATCCAAGCCTTCTAACTCCTCAAATTACCCACCATTACGCATAATAAGAAAAATGAACTTGAGTAGTAGAAACTCACACTAGCAGTAGTAATAATGACTATCAGTAGTAAAAACCTTCACCTCAATGTCACATGTAAATGGTTAAACATTTTGTTAATAAACTTCCCCCAAAACCTATATATTAACCATCTCTTGAATATTTAAATCGACCTGCTCTATGTCTAATGAATACTGATGAAAGAAAACAAAGTAAGATGAACTTGGATTAAAGTAAATATAACCCAAAACTTGTGTCTTATATCTTGTACAATCCGCGTGACATCAAACTCATAAATAAATCTGTGAAATATAAGTAGATCGCAATCTCTTGACAAAAATCCTCATCTTCTATGAGACACCAGACCAAAGTGATAGCAAATGTGAGCATTGAGCACCATAAGAAAAATCATACACCTTTGCTAGATTTTGACAAGTCTTCGTCACACCGTTGTAAGCACGAACAAGTTATCTCCAAATGTTGTAAGCCATTTGAGATATGATAAGAACATAAATCTGTGAAACTCCACTTCATCTTCAAATAAGTAATAAATAATCCTCTTCGTAGCCAATTAAACAATTAATCCAAAAACGAGCCTTTGAAACTTTTAAGAACATTGAAACCAATTCCAAAAACTTCCTGTGTGTTGTCCAAAAACATAACTCAGTCGAGAACCAAAAACATTCTTTGTCCGATATTTGATAAGGCAAGCAGCAATAATAATGTCAAAACAGCAGTATTAACTTTCTATAAGTCCAATGCTAGCAACACTAACTACTAACCCTAGCAGTATAAACTTATATAGAACAACAATAACATTTGAGCATGAAGCAATAGTAATATACCTTGTAGCAGACACGTAAAAATCACGAGAAGTATAAACACTTCTTAACATAGAACCTTTAAGGACATCAACACAAATAATATTGATAGTGAGCAGCATTAAGTACAAACCAGCAGTAGTAATATACTTCTCATTTAAACACGATCCATAAAATCAAACCCAATAGCAGCAGTAATAATCTAAGTTCAAACCCAACAGTACTAACTCATATTCGAGCAGTATTAACAATCAAAGGGCAGTATAAACTTGTATTCATTCCCAAGCATGCGTCAATAATCAAGCAACAATACTAACATGAACTTGCAATACCGCCGTGAGGAGTATTAAAACCCTTGCAGTAACTATAGTCGACGCATAATAAACCACCAGTAGAGGTACTTTAAAACAAAGTAATATGACACATTAGAATATAAGTAACCTCAGTCGACATCGTTCATTCTCCAGTAATGTTACATACCCTTTGCAAAACTTATTGAGGATTTAACAAACATCAAACAATAACCTTACTTGTCATATCAATTCCCTTCATGAATTAATAAACCCATATATCACATTTTGTTGTCGTTAAATCTGATAGCTAAACAGAAATCCATGGTGTTTTCTCTTTTGTTTGCAACGTGACTAAACAAAAAGAATAACATAATCCTTTTAAATACACGAACCTGATTTCAGCTTGCCATCTGCTTCAAATTTGGGTTTTGTTAGAAGCCCTAGCGTCACCAAAATCGCCAATGACTTCATGAAGCTCGAATTAGGGTTTGAGTCGACAACTTGATAGATGTTAACCTGCTACTTACGTATGATTCTCAAAAACCAAATAAACTCACATACCTGACGTTGCTATAGCAGCAGTATTAATCAACCAATGAACACCATAACTGCTGTACGCAAATAACGGATAGTGAGATTATACCTTTTCCGAGACCACCTATTTTAACAGCGAGAAATAGGTAGTTTTTACTCTTGTATCGTAAAACAAAAGGAGAGGGTTTTGATCAACACTTGGAGCGAACATTGTTTGCAACTTTGATAATCTTTAATAAGTCTGTGTGTGTTTGTTTCAAAACCAGCAAGCAACCAATATAAATAGACTTGACCAACCAAGATCAGAGCTAAATAAATATTAGTAGGTGGGTGAATTCATAGCTCTAAATAATGACTTGACCAACCAAGATCAGAGCTAAATAAATATTGGTAGATAGGTGAATTCATAGCTTTACATAAATATTTCATGGAAGTGAATAGCTTTAAATGAATATTGGTAGGTGTCTATGTGTGGGTAGATAAAAATGAATAACTTTAAATAAAGGGAGACAGTGCATGTTTATCTTTGTTACAATTGAAGACGCAAGAAATGGAAGATACTAATTCTAGTGCTCGTTTATCTTTGTTACAATTATTCGAATTTATGTAGTGGTGCATATTGAGATAAGGATGTGGAATTGTAGATAACCCCAGCCCACACTCCATTTTCCAAATAAAATACATTATATCTCCAAGTTAAAGAGAAAAACATTTAGAGTTTAAGATTTTGTCTTTAATACAAGACGTAGTGAATATATTCACAAGTTAGCTAAACAATGTCATTATAAGCTAGTAATCAAACATTTTGATTTATTATTCTTTTTACCAAAAACGTATTGTTTGTTTTGGTGTACCAAAGGGCAAGTCATCAGTAAATGATAATTTCAATACATTAAAAACTAACAATAATCAATTACGGAGTAATAAGATAAAGTGTTTTATTAGTTATAAGCTTTGGCGAGGACGTATCATCGCCAAATGAGTCTGGTTAGAAAACTTTAACTGAGAAACTGTGTGTAGGTAAAAGTCGAAATGCATCGCCTCGCAAAGACATTAGCGACGAGGCTTTAGTGAGGATCAATTCACGAGGACATGTCCTTGTCAAAGACTTTTAGCGAGGATGTGTCCTCAGCGAAGGCCACAAAAAAGTCCTCTCGGTCTCCAATGAGGCCCAATGTTGTTGTGTGTGGACACCTTTAACTTTGCTAGTTTGCTCCATGAACTCACCCTTGGGTTTTTTGGAACTATCGTAACGAAGTCAAATTCAACATTAAATGCGTGAACAACCCAATAAGGACTTGATCTTTAGTGATGTTATTCGGACTTGGTCTATCGAAAAGAAACAAATTTGGTTGTTCCTTGGCTTAAAAGATAAGTGAAATGCAATGAATGATTTGATATCAATCATCCATCATTAAATCTTTTCACCTATTTATATAATCTCTTCAAGCATTTTACTTGCTTAAAGCAATTATGACATAAATGAACTATCATTATTTTGATTTGCATATTTTGTACTTATTGAGTACAATCTAAAACTTTTTCTAGTACTTTAAAATTTGTTTATATGTCCCAAAACTATAACATTCCCCAAATATCAATTCGTACACCGACCCTTTTCTTTTTAAGAAATTGCCATACAACTTTTTCGTCCGTCAATTATAAAAGTTGATGTTTCAATCAAGCAATATGGAAGACCTTAATTCGACTCATGGCAAGTTCTTAACTAAACCATCAATGTACAACACACAATATATATTGAAACTTTATTTTATGATCATCTTAATAAATAATTGTAAAAATCTAATTTTATTGTTAATCTATCAAATATAAAGTTGTATGTGTTGTACTAAAAAGTAGTTACACATGATTCGTTTCAAAAGTTCTACGTAAATGCATTTATGGACTTGTCTCAAACCATACTTTTTGTCCTTAAACATAATACACACAAAGTACAAAGGACCCAATAAGCCATGTAATTTAAACCATTGAGGATGTCTTGGGCCCGTAAAAGAAGCTCGTGCATAGTAAATTACGGTAAATTAAAAAAAAGATTTAAAGAGTTTAAATGTGCATATCGGAACAAAATAAAAAATCGTAACAATGAAGACATCGAACACATTTTAGTTGTTGAGCTGGAATTCAAAAGTACACGAGACATAATTAAACCATTTAAACCAACAATTCCAGGAGACTTGTAAACAAACTGTGAGTATTTTTGGTGACATGTAGCATTAGCGGTTAATATTTAGCCGTAATTGTTTGTTAAAAAAAGATGTTTGGTAACGTAGCAGTAGCAATAAATATAAAGTGTAAAATTACGAAAAAAGACATATACACATTAAAATAAAATAAAAACTGTCTACTTATCTTCCTACAGTCCTACACACAATCATAAAATATACATTTTTTTCACTTATTATTTCTCCAAATCTAAACCGTCAATTCTGCCACCTGTCAGGATTCTGTATGTTGAAAGATTTGTAGGAAGGTTTTGTATGAGAGTTTAGCATATTTTAATTCATATACATTTGGCGAATATATTGTAAGGCTTGAGTGATATATGTGCAATACGTGGGTTTGAGTATGTACACATCGAGTCTAGTTTCGGTCTAGCTAGATGCATAGTGTGTTTTGCTTAATATCGTCTAGGTAAATATCCAGTTGTATAACTACCTAATGAGATTTGTATACCGTCTTATAGTATTGTTATTTCATTCTTTTAGTTGCCTTGAAACCTTTTCTAAGGTACGCATGGTTTTACAATTTTTTTTTGTCCAACATTTGCATAGTGTCGTCTAAAAAAAGAAAAAAGAATACTTGCAAAGTGTCAAAAATATAGAAAATTGTAGGGTTTTTTTTCTTTTTCAAACATATCAATGATACTCTTTAGATGAATAAATAAATGTTGGTAATACCCGAATAAATTGAAACCCAAACTGAACCGGACCGAAATTGTAACCGAACCGAATTTGTCACAACCGAACTGATCCAAATTAAATATCCACTTTCCAGTTCGATTATAGTTTTGGCAATCTAAAACTCTTTCTTAGTATAAATATACATTTTTTAAGCTTGAAAACTTTTTTGGTGCTAAAAATCTATATAAAAAATAGAATAAATAATTAAAATTATGTAATTCGGGTTATTTGGTTCAGTTTTCGGTTATCAAGGTTCGCTTTTTGGTTCGGTTTTCGGTTCAGTTTACTCCAGTTTGAATTCGGTTATGTTCGATTTTTGGTTTTACACAAAAAAAGTTTAACCAAATAAACCGATAACCAAATTGATAAACACCCCTATTTGAAACATCTAAAATCAAATGGAGGCTATGTTTGTACTTTGGTTGTTGTAATATTGGCTCCTAATTTAAGTCTCCATTTAAGATACATGGTTGGTGTACTTGTGTGTATTAATGACATCTTCATAACGACTACATGAAGTAGTTTATTCATT
The DNA here is from genome assembly GCA_026074375.1 of Tanacetum coccineum. Classification (NCBI taxonomy): domain Eukaryota; kingdom Viridiplantae; phylum Streptophyta; class Magnoliopsida; order Asterales; family Asteraceae; genus Tanacetum; species Tanacetum coccineum. The sequence goes on along the minus strand of BQNB010054082.1, from coordinate 11,049 downwards.
TAAAGAAGTTTATTCAATTAACTTGAAACTTTTTCCATGAAGAACTAGGTGGCCATAAATTCGACAAGTCATTGATTGACATAAAGATTTAGACCTTTGCATGTATTAGTTCGCGTATGTAGCAAGCCCGCCACCTTTGTCACAACCTAGCTAAGCTGATAAAGCGTAGTCGTCACTCATCAAAACCTATTCATTTACTGATATGTTAGTGTCACATCATACACTTACTATCATTTACACCTTCTTCCAAATCCCTAGCTGTTCGTGTGACCAGATGGTGCTCAACTTAAAGATTTACTATTAAGAGATCATCGTGAGAGTAGTTAATTTAAAAGTAGGCATTTGACCAACCAATTTGGTTAACAAACAAAAAAATATTGATTATAGAACCACATTTGTCCTTTAAGTCAAGTACATTATATGGTCATTTTCATGTACCCCCGCCACCAAAACACACAAAAAAAAACACCACCACATTCTCACAAGCAGTAGTGTGCACTACAACATCTCCAAATAACCCATCACCGCAAGCGTCATGGTGGTGATAGATATCGATGGCACATTATAAAAGGGGTGACAACGCGTGGTTTGACACCCTATAGGGCTTAATTAGTCTTATTTAACAAGTTATTATTCTTATATGATCCTCCAAATATTTATATCTACATACAAATTGACTCTAAAACTAAACTGAATCTCAATCTCTCTCTCTTCCATAAACCCGTCTCATTCTATCAAAACTTGACGGGTGTTTGTGTAAGCTTATTGTAAGGCTTATTAATTTATTGAATAATATTTAATAAGCTTGTAGACTTATTTTTAGACTTAATAACGTATACGCTTGGAGTTATCAGCTTTATAAGCTCAAGTGAATAACTTATAAACCCCCAAAAAGATAATTTCTTAAATGAACAATATACATTACCATTTTACTATAATAAACAACGCATTTCTTATTTACAATGAACATATTGTGCTCTCTATTGGATTGAATAATCAACAATGCATGTTTAGGGCACATTTTTTCAACAAAAAGATAAAATGAGACACATTTAAGTCGCATTTCGGGGGCATTATTTATTTACATATAAAAGGACCCGTTTTCTAGGTGCATATAAAGAGTAGTCTAGGCGCATATGGAGACTCTTTTGATTGCACATTGTGTTAAAATAAAATATAAAAAACTAGGCGCATCATAGTAGTCATTGGCGCATTGTGTTAAAATAACTAGGCACGTCTTAATAGTTATTACATGAACATTTAAAGATTGAAAAAGAAAAAGAAGTAAAACATTGAAAAAAGAAAACAATGAATTTCAACATCACACTAAATTGTTGACCAAGTTTTCATGTGAAATCCGTGTGAAATCCGTGGCAAATTTCCCACCGATTTTTCACTATTCTTGTTGATTCGACATCCGTGGGAAAATTTTGGCAAATTTCACACATATTTGCCACGGCTACAGTTAGGTGGAAAATTTTATCTACATTAATCACGAATTTCACACAGGATTATCTAATAAAGCAACTATTTAACTTATCTACGAGAAATTTGTGGGTCACTGTGGGAAATAGATGTTTTGTATGTAAGTATACGAACTTGTATATGCCTGAATGTGTAACCATATCATAAAAGAAAAAGAAAACGATTATGTCTGTGGGAAATACGTGTGTAAATACCCACAAATTTTCCACAAAAATATTGTCTTTATGTTTCTGCCTACTTACACATTCCCACGTTACTTAGTATGCCTATATATGTGTTTTTAGTTTCATATTATATGTGTCTGTTTATAAACGTAACTATTCATGTGAGTATCGTAAGTGTACGTATTGGTTTAGGTATAACCTTTTGTGTAACCAATCATTACGTATGTATGAATATCCACATGTGTGTGTTCCACATGTCCGTTTATGACATCCATTGTATAGATAGATGTTTAGTATGTAAGTATACGGACTTGTATATGCCTGAACGTGTAACCATATCGTAAAAGGAAAAACGAAACGATTATATCCGTGGGAAACTCGTGGGTAATTTCCCACAGATTACCCATTAAGTTGATGTATCCATGGGAAGTACGTATGTAAATACCTACAGATTTCCTACAAAAATATCATCTTTATGTTTCTGCCTACTTACACATTCCCACGTTACTTAGTATGCCTATATATGTGTTTTTAGTTTCATATTATATGTTTTTGTTTATAAATGTAACTATTCATGTGAGTATCGCAAGTATACGTGTTGGTTTAGGTATAACATTTTGTGTAACAAATCATCACGTATGTAAGATTATCTATACGTGTGTATTCCACATGTCTGTTTATGACATTCATTGTATCGATAGGTGTTGTGTATCTAAGTATACGGACTTGTATATGCCTGAACGTGTAACCATATCATAAAACTAAAAGAAAACGATTATGTCAGTGGGAAAGTCGTGGGTAATTTCCTACAGATTACCCAACAAGTTGATATATCCATGGGAAATACGTGTGTAAATACCTACTGATTTCCCACAAAAATATCGTCTTTATATTTCTGCATACTTACACATTCCCACGTTACTTAGTATGCCTAAATATATGTTTTTAGTTTCATATTATGAGTGTTTGTTTATAAACGTAACTATTCATGTGAGTATCGCAAGTGTACGTGTTGGTTTAGGTATAAACCTTTGAGTAACAAATCATTATGTATGTATGAATATCTACACATGTGTGTTCCACATGTCCGTTTATGACATTTATTGTATGGATAAATGTTTTGTATGTAAGTATACGGACTTGTATATGCGTGAACGTGTAACCATATCCTAAAAGTAAAAGAAAACGATTATGTCCGTGGGAAAGGCGTGGGTAATTTCCCATAGATTACCCACCAAGTTGATGAATCCGTAGGAAATACGTGTGTAAATACCTATAGATTTCCTACAAAATATCGTCTTTATGTTTCTGCCTACTTACACATTCCCACGTTACTGATTATGCCTAAATATGTGTTTTTCGTTTCATATTATATGTGTTTGTTTATTTACGTAACTATTCATGTGAGTATCACAAGTGTACATGTTGGTTTAGGTATAAACCTTTGTGTAACAAATCATTACGTATGTATGAATATCTACACGTGTGTGTTCCACATGTTCATTTTTGACATTCATTGTATCGATAGATGTTTTGTATGTAAGTATACGGACTTGTATATGCCTGAACGTATAACCATATCGTAAAAGTAAAAGAAAACGATTATGTCTGTGGGAAATACGTGTGTAAATACCTTTAGATTTCCCACAAAAATATCGTCTTTATGTTTCTGCCTGCTTACACATTCCCACGTTACTTAGTATGCCTATATATTTGTTTTTAGTTTCATATTATATGTGTCTGTTTATTAATGTAACTATCATGTGAGTATCGTAAGTGTACGTGTTGGTTTAGGTATAACCATTTATGTAACCAATCATTACGTGTGTATGAATATCTGTACGTGTGTGTTCCACATATCTGTTTATGACATTCATTGTATCGATAGATGTTTTGTATGTAAGTATACGGACTTGTATATGCCTGAATGTGTAACCATATCGTAAAAGTAAAAGAAAATAATTATGTCTATGGGAAAGTCGTAGGTAATTTACCACTGATTACCCACCAAGTTGATAAATCCATAAGAAATACGTGTGTAAATACCTACAGATTTCCCACAAAAATATTGTCTTTATGTTTCTGCCTACTTACACATTCACACGTTACTTAGTATGCCAATATATGTGTTTTTAATTTCATATTATATGTGTTTGTTTATTAACGTAACTATTTATGTGAGTATAGCAAGTGTACGTGTTGGTTTAGGTATAACCTTTTTTGTAACCAATCATTACGTATGTATAAATATCCACACGTGTATGTTCCACATGTCCTTTTATGACATTCATTGTATCGATAGTTGTTTTGTATGTAAGTATATGGACTTGTATATGCCTGAACGTGTAACCATATCGTAAAAGTAAAAGAAAACGATTATGTCCGTGGGAAATTCGTGGGTAATTTCCCACAGATTACCCACCAAGTTGATGAATCCGTGGGAAATACATGTGTAAATACCTTGAGATTTCCTACAAAAATATCATCTTTATGTTTCTGCCTTCTTACACATTCTCACGTTACTTAGTATGCCTATATATGTGTTTTTAGTTTTGTATTATATGTGTTTGTTTATTAACGTAACTATTCATGTGATTATCGCAAGTATACGTGTTAGTTTAGGTATAACATTTTGTGTAACAAATCATCACGTATGTATGAATATCTACACGTGTGTATTCCACATGTCCGTTTATGACATTCATTGTATAAGTATACGGACTTGTATATGCCTGAACGTGCAACCATATCATAAAACTAAAAGAAAACGATTATGTCGGTGGGAAAGTCATGGGTAATTTACCACAGATTACCCACCAAGTTGATATATCCGTGGGAAATACGTGTGTAAATACCAACAGATTTCCTACAAAAATATCGTCTTTATGCTTCTGCCTACTTACATATTCCCACGTTGCTTAGTATGCCTATATATGTGTTTTTAGTTTCATATTATATGTGTTTGTTTATAAACGTAACTATTCATGTGAGTATCGCAAGTGTACGTATTGGTTTAGGTATAAACCTTTGTGTAACAAATCATTACGTATGTATGAATATCTACACGTGTGTGTTCCACATGTTCGTTTTTGACATTCATTGTATCGATAGATGTTTTGTATGTAAGTATACGGACTTGTATATGCCTGAATGTGTAACCATATCATAAAAGTAAAAGAAAATGATTATGTCTGTGGGAAATACGTGTGTAAATACCTATAGATTTCCCACAAAAATATCGACTTTATGTTTTTGCCTGCTTACACATTCCCACGTTACTTAGTATGCCTATATATGTGTTTTTAGTTTCATATTATATGTGTTTATTTATTAACGTAACTATTCATGTGAGTATCGCAAGTGTACGTGTTGGTTTAGGTATAACCTTTTATGTAACCAATCATTACGTATGTATGAATATCTACACGTGTGTGTTCCACATGTCCGTTTATGACATTTATTATATTGATAGATGTTTTGTATGTAAGTATACGGACTTGTATATGCCTGAACGTGTAACCATATCCTAAAAGTAAAAGAAAATAATTATGTTGGTGGGAAAGTCGTGGGTAATTTCCCACAGATAACCTACCAAGTTGATAAATCCGTTGGAAATACATGTGTAAATACCTACAGATTTCCCACAAAAATACCGTCTTTATGTTTCTGCCTACTTACACATTCCCACGTTACTTTGTATGCCTATATATGTGTTTTTAGTTTCATATTATATGTGTTTGTTTATTAACGTAACTATTCATGTGAGTATCGCAAGTGTATATGTTGGTTTAGGTATAACCTTTTGTGTAACAAATCATCATGTATGTATGAATATCTACACGTGTGTATTCCACATGTCCATTTATGACATTCATTGTATCGATAGGTGTTTTGTATGTATGTATACGGACTTGTATATGCCTGAACGTGTAACGATATCGTAAAAGTAAAAGAAAATGATTATGTCAGTGGGAAAGTCGTGGGTAATTTCCAACAGATTACCCACCAAGTTGATAAATCCATGGGAAATACATGTGTAAATACCCACAAATATATCGTCTTTATGTTTTTGCCTACTTACACATACTCACGTTATTTAGTCTGCCTATATATGTGTTTTTAGTTTCTTATTATATGTGTTTGTTTATTAACTTAACTATTCATGTGAGTATCGCAAGTGTACGTGTTGGTTTAGGTATAACCTTTTATGTAACCAATCATTACGTATGTATGAATATCTACACGTATGTGTTCCACATGTCTGTTTATGACATTTATTGTATCGATAAATGTTTTGTATGTAAGTATACGGACTTGTATATGCGTGAACGTGTAACCATATCGTAAAAGTAAAAGAAAACGATTATGTCCGTTGGAAAGTCGTGGGTAATTTCCCACAGATTACCCACCAAGTTGATGAATCCGTAGGAAATACGTGTGTAAATACCCATAGATTTCCCACAAAAATATCGTCTTTATGTTTCTGCCTACTTACACATTCCCACGTTACTTATTATGCCTATATATGTGTTTTTCGTTTCATATTATATGTGTTTGTTTATTAACGTAACTATTCATGTGAGTATCGCAAGTGTACGTGTTGGTTTAGGTATAACCTTTTGTGTAACCAATCATTACGTATGTATGAATATCTACACGTGTGTGTTCCACATGTCCGTTTATGACATTCATTGTATCGATAGATGTTTTGTATGTAAGTATACGGACTTGTATATGCCTGAACGTGTAACCATATCGTAAAAGTAAAAGAAAACGATTATGTCCGTGAGAAATTCGTGGGTAATTTCTCACAGATTACCCACCAAGTTGATAAATCCGTGGGAAATACGTGTGTAAATACCCATAGATTTCCCACAAAAATATCGTCTTTATGTTTTTGCCTACTTACACATTCCTACGTTAATTAGTATGTCTATATATATGTGTTTTTAATTTCATATTATATGTGTTTCTTTATTAACGTAACTATTCATGTGAGTATCGCAAGTGTACATGTTGGTTTAGGTATAACCTTTAGTGTAACCAATCATTACGTATGTATGAATATCTACTCGTGTGTGTTCCACTTGTCCGTTTATGACATTCATTGCATCGATAGATGTTTTGTATGTAAGTATACGGACTTGTATATGCCTGAACGTGTAACCATATCATAAAAGTAAAAGAACACGATTATGTCCGTAGGAAATACGTGTGTAAATACCCACGTATTTCCCACAAAAATATCATCTTTATGTTTCTGCCTACTTACACATTCCCACATTACTTAATATGCCTATATATGTGTTTTTAGTTTCATATTATATGTGTTTGTTTATTAACGTAACTATTCATGTGAGTATCGCAAGTGTACGCGTTGGTTTATGTATAACCTTTTGTGTAACAAATCATTACATATGTATGAATATCTACACATGTGTGTTTAACATGTTCGTTTATGACATTCATTGTATGGATTGTGGTTTTGTATGTAAGTGTACGGACGTGTATATGGCTGAACGTGTAACCATATCATAAAAGTAAAAGAATTGACTTATTATATCCGTTTTATACATAAGTCGAATAAGTTAAACGGTTTTTGAATTGACCCATTAAATCCGTTTTATTATACAATAGTTGGCACATTACATGTGTTAAACGGGTTATGGATCGACCCGTTTAATACATTTAACTTGTAAAATAAAATATACATAATTTTTAATTTAAGAAAATTCTTAAACGGGTTGGCGGGCCGACCCGCTTACTTTATTCACCATCACTACTCACACCTACCACCACCAAAAGAAGGATTTTGCTAAAAGTTACCATTCTCGCTTCTAGGCAATCGGAGATGGAATCTTTGATACAAGCATGGGTTTGTCATCCGTTCCAAGAGGGTGCCAGGGTATGATGATAAAGATATTGAGGGTACGGCAAGTTACTGGTATGTGAATTGGTCTTCCAAGGTGACAGATGAGAATGGGACTATAATCAGGATGGAGATGACTTATGCTCTGATGTTTGGGGATAAGTATCATCATAACTCCTCGGGGAGAAACGTAAAAGGGTTGTGGTTTTTTTAAGGTTCCCATGGTTTGTTTTTGGTTTTTTTAGAGTTCCCATAGTAACAAGATAAGTACTTACTTAACTTGTTACTATTTTTTATAGATAAATGGTCTGATGATGGCCTATGGTGTGGACTTGTTTTTACCAACTCAGAAGTCAGATCTAACAAATTAATATTTTGGAGGGCTTAACTTAAGTGTAGTAGTAGTATATTTACTAGATCATGCTTCGTCATCTAACAAATTACTATTTTAGAGATTATAGCATACAAGATATAGATACTAATAAGTATATAGATAATAATAAGGTAGAAATGATAGTGAGATTATACCTTTTCCGAGACCACCTATTTTAACAGCGAGAAAAGGGTAGTTTTTACTCTTGTAACGTAAAACAAAAGGAGAGGGTTTTGATCAACACTTGGAGCGAACATTGTTTGCAACTTTGATAATCTTTAATAAGTCTGTGTGTGTTTGTTTCAAAACCAGCAAGCAACCAATATAAATAGACTTGACCAACCAAGATCAGAGCTAAATAAATATTGGTAGATAGGTGAATTCATAGCTTTACATAAATATTTCATGGAAGTAAATAGCTTTAAATGAATACTGGTAGGTGTCTATGTGTGGGTAGATAAAAATGAATAGCTTTAAATAAAGGGAGACAGTGCTTGTTTATCTTTGTTACAATTGAAGACGCAAGAAATGGAAGATACTAATTCTAGTGCTCGTTTATCTTTGTTACAATTATTCGAATTTGTGTAGTGGTGCATATTGAGATAAGGATGTGGAATTGTAGATAACCCCAGCCCACACTCTATTTTCAAAATAAAATACATTATATCTCCAAGTTAAAGAGAAAAACATTTAGAGTTTAAGATTTTGTCTTTAATACAAGACGTAGTGAATATATTCACAAGTTAGCTAAACAATGTCATTATAAGCTAGTAATCAAACATTTTGATTTATTATTCTTTTTACCAAAAATGTATTGTTTGTTTTGGTGTGCCAAAGGGCAAGTCATCAGTAAATGATAATGTCAATACATTAAAAACTAACAATAATCAATTACGAAGTGATAAGTTAAAAGTGTTTTATTAGTTATAAGCTTTGGCGAGGACGTATCATCGCCAAATAAGTCTGGTTAGAAAACTTTAACTGAGAAACTGTGTGTAGGTAAAAGTCAAAATGCGTCGCTGTCAAAAACATTAGCGACGAGGCTTTAGCGAGGATCAATTCACAAGGACACGTCCTTGTTAAAGTCTTTTAACGAGGATGTGTCCTCAACGAAAGCCACAAAAAGGTCCTCTCGATCTCCAATGAGGCTCATGTTGTTGTGTGTGGACACCTGCTAGTTTGCTCCATGAACTCACCCTTGGGTTTTTTGGAACTATCGTAACGAAGTCAGATTCAACAATAAATGTGTGAACATCCTAATAAGGACTTGATGTTTAGTGATGTTATTCGGACTTGGTCTATCGAAAATATAACAACCCAAGAATTTTCATCAAATGCAAAACCTATTTTACTATTATCACAATTGTACGGGGAAATTTTTTGCTTTATTACATTACTTATATATCTCAGTATGTCATAACTAAAGTAGACAAGCTCACGCAACCTATCTATGGAAATCCTGTCTTCATATATGTCAAGCAAACATCATAACATGTCAAGTCAATATCATCATATTCTTTTTACAAGGTACATTATTCCTATAATGTATTATTCGCAACGTTATGTCTAAACGGGCTTTAAACCGTTATCATATGCCTCTAAAACCCTAATTCCATGAAAGATTAATATCTAAAGTGAATGTACAAGTTACCAAAGCATATATACAAGTAATATAACATTTCATTTGAAATATAAACTCCCTCCAAGTCAAGTACAAGTTTTCAAAGCACAATGTACAAGTCATTAAGCATGACATCTAAAATAGCCGTTTTACCTCCGTTTTCATTCTAATTTCTTCACCAACCTTTAATTCTACTCATTGTGCAAAGTTTCACAACTAAACCTATCATATACAACACACAATATATATACAAACTTGTTTTATGATGATCTCAATAAATAATTTTAAAAATCTTATTTTATTGTTAATCTATCAAATATAAAGTTGTATGTGTTGTACTTTTTTTTTGAACGGCAAAATTTTATTAAGCTAGCAAGAAGCTAGAACAAAACAAAACTACATAGTAGAGATACAAATAGAAGGGCACTTAACCCAATCGGTCCAGCTAACACTACATTTACTTCTACTACTAACCCAACTAAACGACGTAGTAATAAATGAATCAAAAAACAAACTTTGTCGAGGTCTCACCATTCCAAAAACATAAGCATTTCGGAAAGTCCATATGTGCCACCATAGAGAGAAAAATGTAGCCTGTAAAATCTCCTTATGTTTTCTTTGAATTCCAAGAGTTTGGATCCACACTTCCATTGCTCGAAACACGAGATGTTTAGGGAAGTTTAAATGAACCCACCATCTCGCAACAGCCAAAATGTTAGAACCAAATATCATGTAAAGTAAAAGGTGATCCCTCTCTCACCATATGATAAAAAAAAAAAAAAAAAAAAAAAAAAAAAAAAAAAATTCGCATATAGGACAGTAGCCCAGATGGAACCGCAATTGCCACAAGACTAAAGGTTCTTAATTGGGTTGGCAGCGATCCTTGCCAGGAATGTCGTTTCACATCGAATTGCTTTAGGGTTCGAGCCGTGAAAACGTGATTTAGATGGTCGTTCTTATAAGTCAAGCCAAACCTAAAAGTCAAAGGGGTAAAATAGTTATCTTAAAAATCCGAAAATTCTCGGATGTTATATAAATGCATTTATGGACTTGTCTCAAACCATACTTTTTGTCCTTAAACATAATACACACAAAGTACAAAGGACCCAATAAGCCATGTAATTTAAACCATTGAGGATGTCTTGGGCCCGTAAAAGAAGCTCGTGCACAGTAAATTACGGTAAATTAAAAAAAAGATTTAAAGAGTTTAAATGTGCATATCGGAACAAAATAAAAAATCGTAACAATGAAGACATCAAACACATTTTAGTTGTTGAGCTGGAATTCAAAAGTACACGAGACATAATTAAACCATTTAAACAAACAATTCCAGGAGACTTGTAAACAAACTGTGAGTATTTTTGGTGACATGTAGCATTAGCGGTTAATATTTAGCCGTAATTGTTTGTTAAAAAAAGATGTTTGGTAACGTAGCAGTAGCAATAAATATAAAATTTAAAATTACGAAAAAAGACATATACACATTAAAATAAAATAAAAACTGTCTACTTATCTTCCTACAGTCCTACACACAATC
>BQNB010054081.1:1506-39694 GCA_026074375.1 Tanacetum coccineum | reverse complement strand
CATCCCATTTGATCTCATCATCATCAGAACTTTCACCAACCTCTTTAGTATCAGTTACAAAAAAGTTTTCAGCGGTTAACTCATTTTCAATTTCAAGTTCAGTTTGGACAGTACCTAACCCATCTCCAACATAATTGGGTTTTGCCTACAAGAACTCTTGGGTTAGTTCCTACAATAAAATGATCAAATAAATAGTTTAAGGTTCCTTTATCAGTACCTTGTCTTGGAAGCAAAGAATCCTTAGGATCAGATTTTTCAAGATCAGCTTTAGCTGTGAGATCTGCTAAAGCATCATGTCCTGATGCAGACTCAGAGTGCATATGAGTAGAAGCTGAATAAAGAGGTTCAGTTGAAGATGCTGATACGACACAACTGAGTTGAGGGTCGGCTCTAACTTCACCAGTGACCCCTAAAGAAGTTTGGCCACTGGTTGCTTTCAGGGCATCCTTGTCCGTTACAAACTTCTTCCTTTTCTTTGAATGACCAGTTTAAGTTTCAGTGATCTTTTTTAGGAGAGGCCGACCTTTTGTTGCCTCTAGTTTGGACAGAGGATTGTTCATCATCATAGGAATAGTTTTCATGTGTCTACTTTTAGCTCTAGGCTTTTTGTCTTCACGTCCTAACTCTTTAGTTTGAGGAGTGGTTTTGGGAGCTTTATATCCCATTGGCTTATCAGCTGTGCAAATAGTCAACATGTGGAAAGTGAAGGGAGGTCCTTCAGGTTAGTCTTTCTTCATTGCCTAGTTATTGACACTGAAGGTTGCAGTAGGGATTGGTGATGCTTTATCATTTTCATAAGTATCTTATATTTTGTGCTCCAGCAGCAAAGAGATTAACCTAGAGTATGGTACAACCTTTTCCCTATATTTCTTTTGAAGTTTTGAAAGAAGTCATCCTAAATCGGTTTTGAAAAATCAATATCCACCCTATTTTCTAAACAATAAAGAATTGTTACATCTTTATTAGAAACATGATCATACCCTCTAGTCTTGCCCCCTAAACATTGAATGTATTGGGCCATAAGCAACCGCCACTTAGGTGGAAGATAACTCTTTTTGAGGGTGCCAGTTGCTTCTATTGATCCACTATACCCAATCTCTGGGAAAAAAATTTTGATCACAGATTAAGTGGTGGATCAACATATTCTCTTGAGTGAGAGAGATAGTTTTCACAAATTGCATTTATAAAGGAATTAAGGCCAACTTATCCTTTAGTGCTACCAGAAGAGAGTGAGAACCAAACCTTTTTGGTTTTTGGGTTTGCTTTGGCAGTGTACCAAAACTCAACAAGGTATTACTAGTATTAATGGGAAGGGATTTTGGTGAATTTTTTGTGAAGGCAACACTTTGAGATGAAATCAGAGACACATTTGAAGTATTTTGAATCGTTGTGTTCTGGGTGAAGATTGGCTACTTCATTGTTGGGTTTGATGTTAATTAAGCCATGACTATAATCAACATGTGGTGCAGGATCATAAGGAACTGGAGTTCCTGGGGATTTTAGTTGATCTTATTGTTGTTTATGTTGATGTGTTGTTAATTGTGGTGGTGTTTGTTTTGGGTTTTGTTGTTCTGCCATTGTTATTGTTGATAAGGGTTTGTGTATATAATTAAGTTGTGTGTGTGTTTTCTAGGTGTTATGAGATGAGAGGATTTGTTATTTATGAATTATGTGTTTAAGTGATTGTGTTATATGATGTTGTGATTTGTGATGTTTTGAAACTTTTGTTAAAATTTGTAAACTGCCAAATGGAAGCTAAAAGGCTTAGTGAAAAGTTTTAGGGTTTGTTTTGAACATGTCCTAAAACATAGCATTTAATAAAGTTATCAAAACTGTTTTCTAACACATTACACAGTGAAAAGATGTCTTTGCACTATAAAAGTAGGTGATAGAGTGGGTGAGGTCATATGAACGTTTAGATATTTGTTTTAATAATATTAATAAAAGAAATAACTTCTTTGAGGAGAAATATACTTAAAAGTATATTATCTTTTGAAAATATCTTTTTCTTTGAAAACTGACCATTTGTCTGAGTTTTTAAAAATGCTGAACTAGGTTCAGGTTTGGTGATATGTTATGCTGAACTGAATATAGAAGACTTAAAACTGAACTGAAAGAATGAAATTGGTTTTTTTTGTTCAGTTTGACAGTTATGCAGAACCTCTTCAGTTTTCATTTGATAAATCATTTGAAGGTTCAGGTGTTGTTTGATCAATGTTCAGCATACCTAGTTCAACTATCATTCTTTTGAAAGTTGGTTCATCCAGTGGCTTGGTGAAGATATGAGTAAGTTGATATTGAGTGGGAATGAAGTGAAATTCAATGTCTCATTTTATGATATGATCTCTAATAAAATGATATCTGATATCAATATGCTTTGTTCTTGAGTGAAGAACTGGATTGTTTAAAATTGCAATAGCACTTGTGTTATCATAAAAGATTGGTACCTTTTTCTAAAAACACTGTCATAGTCACTGAGCTGACTCTTCATCCAAAGTATATTTTCACAACATCTAGCAGCAGTTACATATTCATATTCAGCTGAAGACATAGTCACAGATTGTTGTCTCTTAGTACTCCACCACACAAGTTTTCCTCCTAGCAACTAACAAGCACCTAAATTGCTTTTCTTGTCCATGTTGCATCTAGCATAGTCAGAGTCTGAGTATCATTTTAGATCAAAACCTGAATATTTTGGATACCAAAGACCAAGACTTGGAGTACCTTTTAGGTACCTGAAAATTCTCTTAACATCAATAAGGTGAGATTCCTTAGGATTTTGCTTGATATCTTGCACAGAGGCAAGTTGAGAATTGAATGTCAGGTTTGCTTGCTGTCAGGTACATTAGTGATCCAATCATACCTCTGTACTAAGTCTCATTTATAGCTTTGCCATTGAGATCAGATCTAAAGTTATTAGAGGGGTACCATTGGAGTTTTCACTGATGAACCATTTATGTCATATTTCTTTAGTAAATCCCTGACATATTTTTCTGGGTTGACGGAGATTCCTTTTGCAGATTGTTTAATCTGAAATCCAAAGAAATAGGTGAGGACACCCATCATGCTCATCTCATACCTTTGGGTCTTAAGCGATAAAATTGTGTTAGACTCAAAATATTGAGTCAACAATTAAAATATCGGTCATTCATTTACATATGTTATAATAAGCTAGATAGGATAACCGGACTCGCTTATTAATCTAATATTGTATAAGTTACAAACTTAAGCCCAACCAAACCCGAGCCTGATCCACCAATGAAAGCTTAGGCGTCTCATATGACCCAAGAACTATATATACCCTCCTTAGCATGTTAGAGAGGGTTGGTTGTTTCATTTGGTTGTTTTCATTTCTTGTAAGAAAAAAACTTTGTGCAAGAATCCACCACTCCCCTCTTTTCTCTTTTTCTTTCTTCCTTCCTCTCTTTCGGTTTTGTACTAAAGATATGAAAGTGGATATGTGTTGGGATTAAGTATATTTTAGAGATCAACATTTGATATCAGAGCCAAGGGAAGATTTGGTAGTGTTTTGTGTTTAAATATCACGCTTTTCTATTAAAAAGGTTTTGGTTTTAGAAAGTTTAAGCTTTTGAAAAATTTAAAGTGTGGTACTTTTACTTTTTAATGTTCAGGTATTGATTTATAAAGCTTAAAAGTGTGTTAAGAATAAGTTATACTTCAAAAACTAGGAATTTTAACGTCATTTCAGCTTATTTTTCATTCGTATGAAAGCTTCACAAAAAAGAAGATCAAAACCGTTTTTAATGTGTGCATGATTTATAAAGTTTGTATTTTTATGATAGATGTGTTTACTACTACTTTTCATAAAAATCTTGGATTAAAACACGTTAAAAATGGTTTTTTGAATGAATCTTTGTATCGTGTACGACCAACAAGGTTTCAGAAAACTGCACTTTCGGTTTCGTAATCTCAGATTTTAGATTTGTGTGTTTCGATTTCGTAACTTGATATTACAGAGGTTTCGTATTACAGAGGTTTCGTATTACATAGGTTTCGGTTTCAGAAAAGTAAAGTTTAGGTTTTGTATCAGAAAGGTTTCATACTTAAGATTTCAGAAATAGAGGTTTCGGCTTTGTAAACCAGGGTTTCATAATTTACAGGTTTCGTACTATGATAAACGTCAAAAGCGTGTCAGAGTAATATTCAAGTATTTCCCGTTATATGTAAGAATTACTTTAGGAAAAGTAATAATTAATCTTCCGAGGTCGTATCCACTGCGAGAATTGAATTTTAAATTCACGTTAATATTTTTTCGTTTGATTCTTGATTATCTTTTGGTTGGTTTTTGTTTTAAAACTAATTTTAATATAAAAGATATTATTTTTAAGATCATTAAAAATTATACTAATTAATTAAACTAACAAAATTAAGCTAAGAGATCTAAAAGATATAATAAACGAATATGCTTGTCAAGTGAGGCAAAAAGATCATTAAGTGTGAAGAATATTATTTTATCACAACGTTGGTTTATTTTGAAAACGATATTTTATGTTGGTATTAATTACTAGATTTGATGTTTGATTATTTTTTCGGATTTTGCCCTTCAAAATAATCAAATAAGAAATCTAAATAATCCGAAAATTATTAATCAACAATCCCTTTTTTATTCCACACTTAATTCACTAATTACTACTCACTTAACAAGCATATATAAAACTACTCACTAAGCATACCAACTAAGCTAGCAACAATCAAATTAACAAGCATAAACATTTTTTAAGCTAATTAATAAACTGAGTGAAAAGGAAAAGAAAGTAGAAACCGATTGAAGAAAATGGAGACGAATTTAAACCACCCGATCTTATAAACTTAATTAAACACTAAAGTTTAAAACTTTATTAGTTTTTATATAACTAATTAGCTAGTAAATTATGAGCTTTATTCACTAATTAGCTAAGTAAAACCTAAAAAGATTAAAACCTTAGTAGTAAAACAAGTTTATAAGACCCATAAGCTCCTCGTCTAAGTGTTGGATCGATTTTATCAACATTAAGACACAAAAGATTAAGATGAACAAGATAATAATAAGCTATGAGAAAAAGCTAAGAACTTTAAGGTAGAAAATAAGCTAAAGATGATAAAAACTACAACTTTATTATTAATAGATCTAGATCCTCCCAAAACTAAGATGTTCTATTTGGAAAGTGAACGCAGATCGGGAATATTTAAGGATTAGATTTAATAACAATAAGCTAAAATGAAAGAAAGCTACAAACTTTAAGCTATAAAAAGAAACTAGATCGAAAATAATAAGCTTTTATTTATAAATCTAAATCCACCCGAAACCAAAGTGTTCTACTTCGAAAAGTGAACGGGAATCGGGTATGATTAAGGATTAGATCTAAAAAACCAACAAGTTAGATGAAATAAGCTAAAGGAAAAATAAGCAAATCAAAATAAGCTAAATAAGCTTATTCAAAAAGCTTAAACAAACATGAATATGAAATAAGCTTAGATGAGATAAGCTATAAAGAGCTTATTTGAATATAAGCTTAAGATCCAAGAATAAATAAGCTAACAAGAGCTTATTTGAAAATAAGCTAAAAAGATAATAAGAAAAAGAAAAGAGGATAAGAAGGAAAATAAGCTAAAGAAACACCCACCTTTATCTTTATAAATAAGCAAATAAGTTGTTACAATAAGTTGGAAACAATAAGCTTAAATAAGCTTTTACAAAATCTAAATAAGCTAAACTATTCTACTCCTACTCCTAAAACTAATCCTACACTACTATGTGAAAATGAAAAGAAAACAATGAAAAGAGAATGTGAAATGTTGCGTGCTTGTGGTCCAATATTAATAGCCTAACCATCAGTGGTATTTTAGTCTTTTCGCCCCATCTCCAGCTCACAAGAATTAATGACAACCAATCATTCATTAGCTTGGATCCAACGCCTCATTTATGGCCAATCATTTGCAATGATTGGTCATTAATACCCTCCTCGTACTGACAGCTTCTGGAACCTCGTACGCCGCCACTGCAGTGCCACGTGTCAGCCTCTGATTGGTCAGCCGCCACTGCGCCACCTGAAACCTCTTACCTGCAATCAATGATTAGCCGCCAGTCGCCGCCACGTGGCAGCCTTTGATTGGCCAGCCGTCGCCATGTGGCAGGCTGTCATTAGACAGCCGCCACTGACGTGGTAACCACGTTATCAGCCACGTGGCCGGTCAAAGATGGTTAAACACCGGTCAATGATGGTCAATCGCCGGTCAATGATGGTCAACTACCAGGTCTGGAGCGGGTCGGGTCGGGTCAGGAGTCGAGTCGGGTCAGGATTCGGTCGGGTCGCCACGTGGCACCACCAGAGTGGTCCTCGTGGCACTGAGATATATATCTTAGTTTCGCCAAGAGTAAGACTCAAACCCGGGGTGAGCCAAGCTGAGTGCCTCAAGGCTGAAACCAAAGCCAGCTGAGTTAGGCAAGGGTTTCATTATATATATGCAAAGCAATTCATATAACCCCTTTATTGGTCAGGTGAGAATTATAATAGGTTCAAATAAGAACTGAACCGGTCCATTTAAGGAGATTTGGACCGGTTCAAAAATCAAGGAAGGTACCTTTGAACTCGTAATTTTGTGCTCTTTCTAATGATGTGCTCGGAGATTTTTTACGACTTCGTTTGAATATCGATAAACGTGAAAACGTCATCGAAACTCACTCGAAAATCACCGTTTTGCTTTGTTTTCAATCCTTTGTACCTGCAAGACATAAAAACACATACCAAGCATATTTGCAATATAATTACTTATATTTTATGGTTATTAGTCCATTTTATAGTGTTTTTCAGGTCTAAAATGATGTGTGTTTAAGCACACATCATACTACAATTATGGTTTCGTAATCCTACCTTTTGGACATTGTGAATTCTTCAAAAATTAAAAAAAGGCCAACAATACTCTACAACAACATCAAACCAAAACACAACCACTTATCTTCTTAAGATCCATAATCTCTTCATATACAATTTACAACTACATCATGACTACTCCAACAAACAACAGCCAAATGCACAATGACATTATGGCAGTTGGTTCCAAAGATCATCCACCAATGCTTGCACCAGGAAGATATGCTCAGTGGTAATCACGTTTCTTAAGATATGTTGATATGAAGTCCAACAAGGAAGAACTTAAGCAATGTATCTTTAATAGTCCTTATGTAATGACTGAAGTCACCATTCTAGCTAAACCGGTAACAGCAACTGAACAAGTACTACCTGAACACAATGTTCCTGAAACTTATGGGAACACTACTGCTAAAAAATGTGCTTACATTGATGTTAAAGATGAAGCAATTCATATGATATTGAGTGGAATTAGAGACGAAATTTACTGCACAGTTGATGCATGTACTACAGCTAAAGAAATGTGGATAGCCATTGAAAGATTGCAGCAAGGCGAGTCCCTTAACAAACAGGATATCAAGACTAATCTTTTCTGGAAGTTTGGTAAGTTTATTTCAAGATACAGGGAATCAATCGAGTCATACTATTCAAGGTTCTACAAGATGATGAATGAAATGATCAAAAACAAGTTGGAAGTAGCCACTATGCAAGTCAATATTCAGTTTCAACAACAACTTCAGCCAGAATGGTCAAGATTTATGACGATTGTCAAGGAAACTTCAGATTTGGACACCATTTCCTATCACAAGCTCTTTGCACAAATAAGTTAAATGGTTAGTTTATTTTTGTGACCCACCTCTTGGTGAGAGTCTTAGATCAATTAGCATTTAATGATTCGACTTTCTTAGCTTCAAGAGCTTCACCTCTTCTAAACCACTCAATGTCATTATGATCAGTTGTAGTGTGAACTGTGCTTCCATAAGTTTCACAACTGTTTGTGACAAACTGAGGGTTTCTTAGTTTGATTCCTCTTCTAAGAGAAATAATTCGATTATGACCCTTTGTGTCATGGTCATAACTTCCATAAAGCTCACATATGGGATAATTATGACAATCATCAGATTGATGATCATTAAACCTATAATTTTTGCATGGTGGGAAAGATTTCAAAGGTTTAAAGGATTTAGATCTTGATGAAGACTCATCTTGTGTTTTGAGATGTTGAACTATATTCATGGATCTTATGTATTCAGCAAGATCACAGGTTCTATGATCAGTTCTCTCATATTGTTTGTAAAACAGAACTTTGTAGCAGTTTTCTGAAAGATGACTGTTCATCCCACAAAGTTCACAACCCTTTTTGAATTGTGTTTTATATTTTGTTTGAAGTGAGTTTTAACGAACTTGTTGAGGATCATTCAATTCTTTCATTACCACAAACATAGAAATGTCATCTTCAGTTTTAACATGCTTTAGTTTACAAGCAGGAGCTGAGTTCCTTTTGGAAGCTGAAACATTTTTATTTCCTTTAGCAAGAGCTGAGGAATTGTTTGTTTCATTTATGACAACATCTTTTGATATTTTAGATTTTCTGGTAGAGCAAGCTTTTAGAATTGATTTGATTGTCTTTGGTCTAGGATGAGATTCAGTTTGTGGTTCAGCACCAAGAAGCTTCTCTAGTTAAGGAAGTGGGGTGTTGCAAACTGATGTGGATTCCATAAATGAATTATAGTCAGTTATCAAAGAGTCAGTAACATTAACTTGTGATTCAGGAGGAAGAACTCTACCAGTATCATGATTAGGCAAAATGAGTCCTTCAACTTCAGAGAACCATGGTCTTTCAACATTGAGTTTAGACACATTGGTATCATCAACTGACGATTTGACAATGACTAAGTCTTTTTGCCCAGAACTGGAGGTATCTTCAATGAGTTGGTCAACTCCTAAGATTTTTCTTTTTTGATTTGGATATTGTTCACTGATACATTAATTTACCTTGCTAGAACTGTTAAGCCAAGTTTTAGTGATTTATGTTAGCTCTTTCAGCTCTTTTCACAAGGTTTGAATTTCAGTGTTTTCATGTTGAATAGTAAAAAAATCAAGCTTAACATGTTTTAATTCTAACCATTTTTCTTTGCATGTGTTCAGTTTTTAAACAATATCTCTATGTTTTATCATCATATTAGTTCTTTGTTCCTCAACAAAATTTAGATCTACACATAAATAATCAAGAAAATATTTTCTTTCATCATTATCTTCTATTTCAAAAAGAGTGTGTACTTTTCTAATGGAGATCTTAACCCATTCACTATTTCTGGCACTTTCTTTTCCTACAACACCACTTTCATCATTAGCAAGTGCCATGAGCACCTTGACTTCAACCATTTCATTGTCATCTGATGACACTTCTTCCTCATCCCATTCATATGTTTTTTTTGGGTAAGGGTTTCTCCGGTAAATTTTATTACGCCAAAAAACATTTAAGTAAAAGGGATGAGGTTGAGTCCCACATCTCCGCCCGTTACATGGGCAAAAACTACTTCCTTAAAAAAGGTACACAAAATGACTAGACAAAAGAAACATAAATCTATTTCTTCTTGCGACCTCAAACTCGGATATCCAGATTATCGCATATAGCTTGAATCTCTTGTGAAAGATCCTGGCCTTCATACATATCATCATCGTATGGGTCTTCATCATAGTCACCATTCCCATAAGAATCCCTCCATTGTTTCAGCAAACTTTGAGTGCCAAAGCCTACCCTTTCGGAAGCCATAGAAAGAGCCATATCATTATCAACTGATTCAACCTCATCTTCACTATCATAATCACCTGGACACTCTACCTTCTTTAAAGGATTACCAGCTTCATCCACAAGAATAGCTTGCCCACTAATAAGTAAATCTTCAAACTCTCTGATTTTATCAATAATAGGAGTAGTACTAGCACTAATATTTTCGACATTTATGAAAGAAGATCCACTTGAATTAGCCTCGTTATTAACCAAATTTGTTGTCCCCCCATTGGTACCTAACTCCATATCATTATCTACAAATTAAGAACTTCAAATGGATTTGAATTACTAACCTCATTAGTAGATTCCACACCTTTCTTTTTATTACCGCTAGAGCTAGCGGTAGGCTTTTTAGGAACAAGTCGATATTCTTTATGAGGTTTAAAACCCACTTTTGGACCAACCGGAACACCTCGAGAAGTTTGACTAGGCTTCTTCAAGTTCTTTGCGACACCCAATCCAATATTCTTGGGACATTCCTCCTGAGTATGGCTAAAGACCTTACAACACGAACACCTAGGGGGTTTCCATTCATATTCAGCATGAAGAGTACACGTATAATACCCCTCCCCCATAATTTTAGGCATAGCCACCACGATGGTATCTTTCAACTCCACGTCAGCCTAAAGTTCAATCATTACTCTAGCATAGCTTGACCGGCCCCATGATTGCAAGCACATATCAGAAGTATAAGAGTCAAGCATTAATGGAGTATCGAGTTTCATAGCAATGGCACTCAAACCATCCTCGCTAAATGCCGTAACGGGAACACCATGAAGTTTAACCCAAACCGGCACATTCCCAACATCCTTTTTCAGTAGATCAACATTCGGATTCCACTTACGAAGAATATGCGGATGATTGCGAATGAACCATGGACCATTCTTAAGCATTGAGTTTAAACCCTCCGTAGAGCTAAATTAGAAGGAGAATAACCCAATAGACGAGTTAAGCATTGATTTAACCAAACCAAACTTACCCCAAGTGTTCCTAACATAATTAGCAACAACGGGGTAAGCCACTCGCTTTCCCATTCATATGTTTTAGCAACCAGACATTGGTTTCTTACTTGAGTGGATTTGGAAGTTGAAACACCTGAACTGAAGTATAGGACTGTCTAGCTTGGATCTTTGTTGTATTTGTCGCTTTCAAATCGTAGTCTGGGATAGGACTTGGTTATGTGTGTGTGGTTTATTGAGGAAGTGATGAAGTTTGGTTGGGGATTTTTTTGGAATGGTGATGAGTATGAAGGAACTAAAGTCTTTGGAAAACGGTCTATTGCAAAGTGACCTTTTCTAGCACATTTATAGTACTCAGTTTGGTCAGTTGCCTTTGCACCTTGAACTTTTGAGTACCCTTTTTGAAGAACCTTTTAGACTTGGCTAAAAGAGCTCTTTCATGAAATTTTATTTCTAGGTCATTCATGTATTCTTGACTGCTTCTTGTATCCTCTTCATCATCAAGACTATCTTAAAAGTCCTGAACAACAAAGGTTAACAAGAAAGCAATTAACAAGGGTGTGGTAGTGGTCAAGGGTTTTTTCTTTTCAGTGTCATAAATATTGTCTATCAAGTTTTCTTCATACTTGAGTTTACCAAATAGAGAAGCAAGCTCAGAATCCCTAACATGGTTAGCATTTATGAGACTTTGGCACAAACTTAGCCACTTCTTTGGTAACCCATTGATAAAACCAGTATTTATTTTCAGCTTTAAAAGTTGGATACCATCATTTACTAATTCATTCTTCAAAGCTTTATATCTAATGAAAGTTTGTGCAAGATTTTCACCTTCCTTGAATCTGAAGGTGTTATAACACAACTTAAGGTCCATGGCCCTATTTTCTTTCACATCAGAGGGGCCATCATGATATAGTACCAAGTCTTCCCATGTTTATTTTTTGTTTCACAATTGATAATAGAATTCATTTGGTCATCTGGTAGGATATACATAATGAGACTTTTTAGTCGCTGATCTAGGTTAGCAACTTTTCTTTTATTGCCTGTCTATTGTGCTTTAGGTTTTCGCACACCAGCAGTCATTAGGACATATGGACCATTGAGAATAATATTTTTGAATTGAGGTTCAATACCAACTATGTGACACATGAACCTTTTCTTTTAATTGGTAAAATTTTCCACATCTAGCAAGGGAGCAACATTTAACTGGCCACCTTATATTTTAAAGTTTATGGTACTTCTACTGCCATTATGGATCTTGATTTTAAAAATCTTTTGAGTAGTTATAAAAAGCTTTTGAGAAAGGTTTTATAAATCAAACTGCTCTGATACCACTTGTTGGTCCCTTTGAATGTGATATTTGGCATATCAAGTTAAACTAATCACATTCTGTGGCAATAAAGTGTTTGTTTTAAACAACTATACAAGACAACATAAGAATAAGTTTAAAAACATCACAAGAAGTACTTTTCAACGTATTAATTCTTATTAGAATGAATAAATAATCTATTACATACTTTGCTTATACCCCTAATAAATATACTTTAAAAACTCAAAAAGTAGAAAAAAACTTAATGGGCCATATATTCAAAGGGCAAAACTGGAAATTTAGTTATCAAGATTCCTTCATTTATTGTATTGGACACTTAATATGGGACAATCAAAGATACCATTGTGGACACTTAATATGGGACGGAGGGAGTACATTATAAGAACAAGTTTAAAACAATACAAGATGTAATATTAATTCTTATTAGAATGAATAAAGAATCTATTACATACTTTGCTTGTAGAATAGCAAAGTAGTTGAATGACAATTTGATGATCTCCTCTCTAATTTCAACTCAAACCTAAGTATAAAGTTTAAGTACAAACTTTGTAACCAACACTGAAGGTGAAGCCTAAGTGGTTCTATAGTTTGATTCGAGGAGTAAATAAGCTCTTGAATGTGTTTCACATTAATTGCAAGAGATACATATGTACTACATACAACATTCCTTTTATACTAAGGAATTAGGGTTTACAATGAGGTTCCTTGTACACATGTCAAACATTGAATGGGTGGTTGAGATCACATTTAATGTTGTCATGCTTTAAGGTACAAGAAAAAGTCATTTAGAGAAAGTTGTTGTACATCTTTACCAACTTTGGAAGAAGTCATTCTTAAGGAGATATGCTTTATTCTTTTTTATATAAAGCATATCTTTTTCCTGCCTTGTAAACCTTCTATAAGTGAAACATTTTATTTCATCTTTTGAGAGGAGATCTACATCGTTTAGCTTGGCATTGTCATCCAAGCTGAATTGAAGCTCTGGCTAAGACCTTATCTTCAGTTTCTGAACCGCCACATAAACTGAAGTAAAGATACTATTTGATCTTATAAGTACCTGAACAGCTGAAGCTGAACTGTCTTCAGCTAGACTTGACTTAAGGTATTTTTATGTATAAATCTGCTGAAAGACTGAAGGGTACTGAACTGGCCTAATATTTTCGCAAAAAGCCTCGTCGCCTATTCTCTTTTTTATTGTGGTGGAAGCGCAAAAATGTTAATACCTCTTTCACTACAACATTTACCACTTTCCACAGGGACAAATCCATGCCATCCCGGGCGACT
The DNA here is from genome assembly GCA_026074375.1 of Tanacetum coccineum. Taxonomy (NCBI): domain Eukaryota; kingdom Viridiplantae; phylum Streptophyta; class Magnoliopsida; order Asterales; family Asteraceae; genus Tanacetum; species Tanacetum coccineum. The sequence continues at coordinate 26,461 of BQNB010054081.1, read as the reverse complement.
TGTCGCTGGGGAAACTAATCTTGGGCGACATGTCGCCCGGGATAAGTTGCAGGGGAAAGCTCGAAGGGGATTCTCTCCCGGGCGACATTCCCAGGCGACACAGTCGGGCCCACATAGTTTCAGTCAAACAATTAAGTGCCACGGTGGAGGGTTTTTCCCGGGTGACATGTCGCCCGGGATAGTGATGTTATAAAAATACTAATTAACAGTGGTTCTTGATTAATTATTTAATTACACATAATCCCAGGAGACTTGTCGCCCAGGAAAACACTTATCCCCAGCGACATGTCGCCCGGGATTAGTCTGCATATTATTTTTTTTGTGGGTAATCCCTAGCGACATGTCGCCCAGGATAAGTCTGCATTTTTTTGGGGAGAATTGCATATATACCCACTAAAACTTGAATATTTGCATATATATCCAAAACACAAGTTTTCAATGCATGATGTACAATGCAAGTTAAGCATGTTTTGGGTATATATGCAAATATGCAGCTTTTAGTGGGTATATATGCAATTGACCCTTTTTTTACTGCCTGTACAGTAGGTCATTTCCATAAATTTTCCAGAAAAAATCTACCGAAACTCAAACCTGTATAAACCAATATAGAATCTACCCAAATACATTACAACTTATACCAAAACACAATACCATATAACAGATCAACGCATTTGATATAATAAAGCTAAATACGTCAAAAATCCAAATAAACGGAATATAGTCTACAAAACGGTCTTCCTATTCACAAAACTTGCATTATCCGCAAGATACCAAATGTTCTACACTACTACTTAACAAAATTTGTATGAAGCACGAAGCGTACTATAAGCAACAAATGTTTATGCGGAATGAGGAGTAGGAGGTTACTCCTTCACTTGCGTCAACAACTCGGCGAGCTACTCATTAGCTTCTTTCTTCATTTCTTCCTTAAATGTTTCTTCATTGATCTCTTTGACCCTATCACAAAACATAACACACAAACTGTGAGTGCAACAAAAGAAATATGGAAAAGAGAAGTGCAGGTAGTCGCATTGTAACACCCCGTCTTACTCAGACCACAATATTGTCCTCTTTACCCGTAAGCTCACGGCTTTCCTTTGTGGCCTTCATGTGAAGACTTCTCGGCAGGTCACCCAAGCCAATACTACTTTCACATGAGCACGCTTAACTGCCAGTTCCTAGGAACCCCACTCGTAGTAGACCACAAAACGCGTTGTGTCATTGTAAGGCAAATGTTACAAGTGGTATCAGAGCCATAGGTTTAAGTGAGTTAGGTTTTAGAAACCTAGTCTTAAACCTTGATTGAGTATTTAAGCTACGAAAAAATTTGATATTTAGTGCCTTCTAGGTTCACTAAAGATAAGGAGTAATAGTTGCGTTTGGTTATGAATTAGATGCCTTTATATAGATAAATACCCAAATTGAAATGTTGTCTTAATATATCTAGTAATAGTTAAATCCAATCGTCTTTAAGATATCTTATGGACTTCAATTAATATAGCAGAGAGAAATAGATGGAAAGGGTTCTGGTGGTTCTAAGCAAACTCCAGCAAAGAACCCAGATGCGCCTGTTACTAAAGGGGAACTAGGTAATGAGATTAAGAGGATTATGTCAGAACACTTGCCCACTATTCTAGCTCAAAGTCAAGAAAACTTTAGGAAGGCAGAAGAAGCCAGGAAAGCTGCAGAAGATGCTGAGAAAAAGAAAAAGGTGAATGAAGAGGCTGAGAGGAGGAGAAAAGCGATGGAAGATAAGAGAGCTGCAGAGGAGCAAGAAAGGAAAAGAAATGCTGAACAAGCTAGGAAAAACGCAGAAGATGCTGAGAGACTAAGAATTGAAGAAGCAGAAAGACGAAGAAATACAGAAGCCCAGAGAGACGGATGTACCTACAAGGCCTTCTTAAATTGCAACCCGGCTGAATTTCATGGAGATAGCGACCCGGTAATTGTCACTAACTGGTTAAAGGAGATAGAAGACATCTTTGAAATTAGTGAATGCTCAACTCGACAAAGGGTGAAGTATGCATCCCATTTGCTGAAAGGAGAGGCACGACATTGGTGGGATATGATCAAGATAGCTCGTGGTGATGATGTTGCAAGTGTTATGACATGGGAGGAGTTCGAAGATTTGGTCATGGAAAATTATTGTCCCCAAGGATTGATGGATAAGCTTGAGGAGGAATTCTTAAAACTACAACAGAATGATATGACAGTTCCGAAATACACGGCAAAGTTTAATGAAAAAGCAAGATTTGCGAAATACCAAGTAGCTACTGAGGAAAGAAAAATCAAACGATACATATGGGGTTTAAGATCCGGAATCAGGGGTCCAGTTCAACAAGCACGACCCTCAACCTTTCAAGAAGCTGTGGAACTTGCCTTGATGGTTGAAAAGGAGAACAATCGTCAACTAGAAGAAGGAGGAGACAACAAAAGAAAGAGAGAGAATCGTGATGACGACATGAAAAAGATCAAAATCAGTGGTGAGAAAACGGAGAATGCAAGCGAGTATAAACCATGTACGATATGCAAAAAGACACACAAAGGGAAATGTTGGCATGAGGATTGTCGAAATTGTGGGAAACCGGGTCATGCAACAAAGGACTGTAAAGCCGATTGGGTTTGTTTTAGATGTAAGAAACCTGGACATAAGATTGCTGACTGTCCTGAAAGGAACCCCCATGATACTCAACCACAGAAGACCATGGGAAGATTTTTTCAATTGACTGCTAAGAATGCTTGAGACACTCGGTATTAGCAAGAAGATATAAGTAGGACTTTTTGCTATTTCACATTTTGATGTTTTAAACTCGTTAGGTTTCGTTTTGTTTCGTGAAAACTTGTCTTCTATGTTGTTTGCAAGAGTACTATCGTTATATTTGAATTTATAATAAAGCATAAGGGTTCTAAATGAGCATGCCGTTATTGCAAGGTATCTACGCTTATATATTTAGACTAAATTTTGAGGACAAATTTTTTTTAACGGAGGGAGAGTTGTAAGACTCGTAGTTTTAATAAGTGGAATTAACGTTTTATTTAACTTTTGGACTAGATATAAAGTAAAGTAAATGAAAAAGGGATGTGCTGGTATTTTAATGAAATCTTTGAGGGGTAATTATGTTATATGTTAGGAAAATTAGGAAAAGATTATGGTTTGAAATGGTAAGTGGATATGGGTTACGTGACTTTAAGTTAGTAACAGTATTCACGAGATTTCTGCCCTAGTTACTTTATAAGTATCACATCTACCCAAATTAATAAACCCTACGATAAGAGGAGGCGTACATGAACCCTAGCAACCAAACTGACTAGCAATAGAAGCATCGAGGTGTTGAATTTAAAGTTCGGGTACGTACTTTCTTAATAAATGATCTTTGGATACGGGTTATGTGTTGCTTTTAGATAACCGGTAATTTATTTCTATTATGTGTGTTGTTAAATTCACACTTGCCTAATAATTGATTGGTTGAGTTTCGAGTGTCATGACCAATGTGTTTTCAACAATTACACACACATGTCCAGTCAATGTTTTAATTCGAGTTTAAAGACTCTTTTCATGGCAATATGAGTCATTACATGAGTAATGTATATGATGATTAAACCATCTAATAATATGACACGAATTTTGTTTCTGATATGATGATGTATGTTACGCTTAAAGTTTGGTTTCTAAAATAATGATTTTTGGGACTACCTACATGTATGTGCATGAGAGTATTGTTTTGTTTTGATAATTTTTAGTTGTATGACAGTAGAAGAAAAAGAAAAACAAGAATATACATGGCACTAATTAAATAACGTTTGTTAATGAAACTAGTGTGAATTGTCTAATGGATAAATACTTGCGAAAGAAAAACTCAACCAACCGATTTGGAACGCTACTTTAAGCATACGTTGATGGTCTTGTGTATAAGCTATGAGATATTTTGTTATGTTTATAGGAGCTTTTGTTCGGGCAAGAAGTTTAAGTTGATCGAGATATAAGAGGTGAGTTTTCATGTGCTTTTAAATTGGGTTGCACTTTTATTGAAAATGGATATTATCATGCAAACTTGTTTAAATGATCATTATTTGCCACGTGTTCTAAATTGTTTAGTAATATGTGACATTATGAAATTGTCATATTTAAGTTTAGATATATAAATGTTGAATATTGAATAGTGGAACGGAAATATAAATTGTTGGAACCGTTGAACCGAACGGGTATGTGTTAAATCGTTGGAACCGTTGAACCGAACAGGTAAAAATATGAATCGTTGGAACCGTTGAATCGAACGAAATTGAGAATAGTTGATATATGTTGGATTGTGATATAAGTTGAATTGTTGGTTTATATATATATATATATATATAGTGTTGATAGTTGAATCGAATAAGAATATGTGGTAATTGAATAGCACTTATATGACATTGAACAAATTGCATGATTGTTTTACAAGTTCGTTATTATTGAAAAAGTGTTTGGATTATATATTCGTTTTGTATATGAAAACCATGAATTCTCACTAGGCCTTTGGCTGACCCAAAACTCTTTTAAAATTTTTGCAACCCAGATAAGCTGCTTTAGGAATCAAGAGATTAGTCGGGCTTGACTAAGAGTAGACGCTTCTGCTGAAACAAGGTAAATTAGAGAGTTTAACGCTCCAATATAGCGAGGTGTTACACGCATATTCTTGCAGTAGATAGCATATTCTTGCAGTTGCCACACAAATTATTCCAAACTCATTTCTTAAGAAAGATACACAAATTTCAATTAACCAATTCTAAACTAAACAAGCTCTACCATCAATTTGCTATGGTATATAGAAACATCCTTATATCTCATGGTGGGGGTGAGATATCATGAAAAAGCCAATACACAAAGTATAAGTCAAAAGAGGGTTATAGGACATGGGCGATCACTGATGTACAAGTTCTAGCCGAGCATTCTGTGACTGGTCTGGAGAAGGTCAGGGAAGAAAGTCTACTAACTGATTACTAAGGATTTGGCATATGACATTTGGTTCAGCATATTCTGACTTTATGTTTCTCAGAGAAGTATACAACACAATAATATGGTCGATGGTAAACATACTTACAAGAATTTTGTGACAACAGAGCTGATGTATCCAACCCCATAAGACTATAGCCGCACCTATCCATTCATACCAACGAAGCCTTAAGAAAGGAATCACAAACATCCATATATTAAACTCAGACCTGGACATGCGATCCTTTCCCTTCACAATGAACTCCACAACCAAATTCTTTACAAAGTCAAACACTTCAGGTGCAAAGGTACAACATAGAGACAGTGGAGCCGCTGTATAGAAACTGATTTAACAAAAATCACGTCAATCAGAAAAGAATCTCTGAACTCAGAAAAAAAGTTTGAAGATGAAAGTTATAGGATTTCATTTGGCAAAAGGCCTGGTATAAAGCAAAAAACTTTACACTTTCAAGTTGTGTTTCGGCTAATATATTTTAAATACCTATTAGATAGATTTGACATTGTGACCAAAGAAAGAAAAACCTATTTTTCTAGTACCTCTATCACTTGTTCCAAGTCCTTCACCGATTTTTCTAGTACTTCAACCTACAAAAGTCATACTTCTATGTTAAACCAAATATCGCTCATTCCATATTTTTATGTTAAACCATTTCGACCTATTAAGACCCAAGCAGCTCATTACAACCCATCTAAACACATAATAATCACATTTTATATATAAACTAGTTCACCTTATTACGACCCACTTAACTCGTTTGCCCCAGCTGACACATTCGCCCCGACTGACCCATTAAACCCCGTCATAATTTTTGGTTGAGCCAGCGGCTTTGTCCCGTTCATAGCATAGGTGTGGGTATAATACTTGTGGAAAGTATAGGACGTTGATGATGAGATGGCATGTGCAACATACTTCTGATCATCAAACCTACAAAGTGGAGGGAAATGCAACATGATTAATATTAGTATCATTTTTTCCGTTATATAAACATAATATAAATACAAAAAAGGTAAATTTTTACTCGTTTGAATATGAGCTAATTATCCGACAATCAGCAGGTTCAGGTAGTGGATTGGGGCAATTCGACCCTCACATGGTATTTAATGCTTAGACACTAATTGACAAATAAATACAAAGTACTATCAACCAGCATTGAACAAACACACAAAAGTACCAAAATGAGCTTATGTAAGATTAAACACACACAAAGTAAGCATTTACACCTAATATATGGGTCAATATAAATTCTTACTCAAAATTAGCCTTTATATTCAAACTAAGAGCAAAAAACACCAAAATCGTCTATACATATTCAAAATCAGACGCATATATTCAAACCTATATAATAACTAAATGAAAGTACATCAAAATTAGAAGTAAGAACATCAAAAATCAGCCATAGAATCGGTTATACATAGTCAAAATCAGCCACATATAAATTTAACCCAAATTAGATAAACTTAAATTCAAAAAATTGCTTTAATTAGAACATAACTATACATATAAACATACATATCATACACAAAAGTACAAATAAATAAATTTTTTACCCAATAAGTAGGTTGAGTAGTTTCTTCGTCGGTGTTGGAGGTGATGCATACGTGGTCTTTGTGGTTGTTTCTGGTTAGCGAGAGGTGAGACAGTAGGGGTGAGGGACGGGAGATGCTTATGGCTGTGGTACTGGCGTTGAGAGGTTGTGAGAGATAAGTGGTGAGGTGTTGTCGAATTTTGGAGGTGAATGTTGGAATGTTTGAAAAAACTTGAGAGTTGGGCGCTAAATGTGAAAGGGAAAATGAAAGTGAGCAAGCGGGATGTGAAAACATTGAGATTTTTTTGATAATTCTTAATTATATTTATAGATTATATAAAGATAAATATATCTTATTATATATATAAAGATATCTTATATCTTATTATAAGTATAATTTAATAATTCTAAATTGGGAATCTTAGTTAAAATAGGATTATCGTAAGGTATAGAAAGATAAAAAAATGATATTATTCGGATAAACTAATTATTTGTTTGCTCAAAATAATTCAACGTGGTAAGATTAGATTGAATAAGAGGTAGAAATTCTTTAGTGGCGTATTTAATCAAACGGGTAATTTTCTCCCCAAACTATTGATCTAATTTCACATAATTCTAACACATTTCTCAAACGGGTAATTTTCTCCCCAAACTATTGGCCAGGAGAGTTGTCAGAGCTATTCCTTGTGGGGGGACAACGCAAAAGGCACTCGGGGTGAATAAAATACGATCTTTATCCCTTGTTGGTCCCCAAGATATTATGTTTTGTCTTTCGTTCGGTTCTTTATTCTTATCGGGAGCTTTCGTTCCTCGGAAGCTCAGACTCCGTTTGAGGTGGACTTAATTGTGTATTGGTGGATTCTCTTATGGTAGCCTAGTAGGCTTTATTCCAATGATCGCTTTTAAGTGCCACATGTACAACATCTGAGGCTAGGCTCCAGTCGTAAGATGGGGTACACCATTAATAATCGTACGTGACAAATTGACCATTAGAACCTCATGCATATGAGTTAACTTGCATTTGATTTATAAAGGACTTGTAGAGCCATAGGAGGGGTGAATACGATCTTTCCTACTTCTTCAAAGTTTATAAAACTCAAGTCATAAAGAGACCGAGTGGTGATACTATCTACTTAACAACACAACCAATAAGTATAGATGGTATCGTACATGAGATTTTCAAAAGAGGAGTCAAGATGGTATCATTGTACATTATATGTTCAACTGATGAGTCGAGATGGTATCGTTATACATGAGATGTTAAACCGATTAGTCGATCTTGTATTGCTGTACATGAGATGTTCAACAGAGGAGTCAAGATGCTATCGTTGTACATGAGATGCTCAACGGAGGAGTCGAGATGGTATCGTTATACATGAGATGTTAAACGGAGGAGTCAAGATGCTATCCCCATACATGAGATGTTCAACGGAGGAATCGAGATTCTATCGTTGTACATGAGATGTTCAACGGAGAGTCCAGATGATATCGTTGTACATGAAATGTTCAAGGGAGGAGTCCAGGTGGTATCGTTGTACATGAGTTGTTAAATAGACGAGTCAAGATGGTATCGTTGTATATTAGATGTAAAACGGATGAGTTGATCTGTTATCGTTGTACATTAGATGTTCAACGGATGATTATATCTATTATCGTTGTACATTAGATGTTCAACATATGAGTCGATATGTTATCGTTGTACATTAGACGTTCAACGGATGAGTCGATGTGTTATCGTTGTACATTAGAGGTTCAACGGATGAGTCGATGTGTTATCGTTGTACAGTAGAGGTTCAACGGATGAGTCGATATGTTGTTTCATTATAACGATGATAGTCATATCAAAGGTAGCAAAACTACTTAGAAATCACCCATAAGTAGCTAGAACATGATAAGCACTACTTAATTAATTACATAGATGACTAGTTAACATAGATAACACATATGAAATCAGTCGTAATACCCATATGAGTTAAGAGTGAGCTCAAGTGAGGCCCGACCATCCGCACGGTACCAATTGCCACCGGTATAGTAACCTCCCACACTATGATCTGATGACAAATCTGAGGCCTTCAAGCCAAAGAAATCATGGCGAGAGCCACCGTGAATAGGAAATTGATGAGGTGTCATTTTATACACGTTTTTGGGGTCGTTTAACCCCTTAAATTATGCATTTATGCCCCAAATAGGTACTTAATCATTCCTTTTCAGGTATTTCGCATTTGGAAGACATTTGGAAGAATTACACGTGACTTGGGCTCATTTGGAGAAGAAACGGACAAGACTACGGACCTACACCAACATTGCTCAAGAATTTCTCTACAGTGGCTGGAGACGGCTTCACCAATATAACGTGACGCCGTCACAACGAAGACCAAGACGGCATCACTGGATCTCACGACGGCGTCAGAGCACACGACCCAACCCATTATCTAGAATATTCTCTTTCATGACGGCGTCATGATTAAAACGCGACGCCGTTACAGCGTTTTTCCTATATATATAAACCCGAATTTAGGGTTTTGAGTGTGTAACTTTAGAATAAAAAGAGGGTACAAACCCTAGTTCGTTTAGCAGCTGTTAGGGACGATTTTAGGGCCTAAAAATCCTATTGTACTTCCTCCAACTCATGTTTTAATCAAGTAAGGTTTACTTAATCATTCAATTTGTCTATGTGTTGTTTGATTCATCTATGTTGGGATTAAAAGACTTTTTGAAGCTGTTTGAAAGTTACTGCTGCTAAGGTTAGAGTTACTGCTGCTAAGCATAACTTAGTGTTGTTAGTGATATTAGTGAAAAATATGCTAAGTAGTTAGTACTGCTAGTATATATTACTACTGCTAATGGAAGTTAAGACTGCTCAAAGACTTAGAAGAAATACTACTAAGTAGTTAATACTGCTAGTATAAAAGTTACTACTGTTAGTGTAACTTAGTACTGCTAGTATATGTTAGTACTGCTTGAGTAAAGTTACAACTGTTAGCATAAAGTTACTGCTGCTAAGTTAGTATTGCTGGTATAAAAGTTAATGCTGCTGGTTACAACTGCTGAAAGATTACAACTGCTAGAAGAGTTTCTACTGTCAGAAGGATAAAGACAAGAGAAAGGATAAAGATAAAGATTGTTTATCAAGATTACTTACGGGATAAGTATGAGATATTTTTGTAAAAGATTCATATAAGTTATTTGTTTAGAAGATATGATAACTTAGGGAAATATTGTAAGCCTGTTAGGACTCCTTGGTGTATAAAAGGAGGTCCTAGGTCATAATGTTTATAGAATTCAGATATCTAGAAAAGTGTTATTCATAGCTTCAAGGTTTTGTAAACCCTAACACTATTAAGAGTGTTCATTTTATATTGAGGCTAAAAGTTTAGTAAACTGTTTGTTATTGATCTTGTTCATTACTGTTTCATTGTAATTCTTTTTAGTATCATTGACTAGATTCCGCATAGTCTTTGATATTCACAATCAAAGTTTTTACTATAGTTGTGTTAGATTTATCTTGCATAACTATACCTTATACAAACTAAGGGATTAAAGATCTATTCTATTGGGATCAACAAGTGGTATCAGAGCTTGTGAGAAGCTTTGAATAAGAAGAAACTTTATTACACACAAGATCTACTTTTTCAAGAAGCAATGGAGTCTCAATCTACTCAAACCATCAAGATACCCATACTCCAACCTGGTGAGTATGATATCTGGAAGATGAGGATGGAGCAGTACCTACAGTGCATATTGGATAAACTCTAAGAGAGATCACAAGAAAATGGTATGCAAGCCGATAGTACCAATACTATTTGAATGTAAATGGTAAGGAGACTGCTATCCCTCCTACAAGTGTTGAAGAGAAAGCACAAAGAAAGGCAGAATTAAAGGCAAGAAGCACTTTGTTGATGGCCTTACCTAATGAGCATCAATTAAAGTTCAACTCCTACAAGGATGCTAAGGCACTGATGCAGGCAATTAAGAATAGATTTGGAGGTAATGCTGCTACAAAGAAAACTCAGAAAAATCTTCTGAAGCAGCAATATGAAAACTTTGCTACATCCAGCACAGAAGTGATTGAGCAAACTTATGAAAGGCTTCAAAAGCTAATTAGTTAACTGGAGATGCATGGTGAAGTTATCTCTTAAGAAGACATCAATCAGAAGTTTTTGAGAAGTCTGTCACAAGAATGGACTATGCATACTATTGTGTGGAGGAACAAACCAGAGATTGAGACATTGTGTTTGGATGACCTCTTCAAAAACCTAAAGGCTTATGAATCAGAGGTCAAGGGGACATCTAGCTCAACCACACTCTTACACAATGTAGCCTTTCTGTCCTCTAGCAGCACTAACAGTGCAACTAGAGCAGTTAATACTGCTCAGAGTGTTAATACTGCTAGCACTCAGGGTGCTGTTGATAGGTCAACAACTGTTGAAAATTTGAGTGATGTTGTGATTTATTCCTTCTTTGCTAGCCAACCAAGTATTCCACAGCTTGATAATGAAGATCTACAACAAATCCATCCTGATGATCTAGAAGAGATGGATTTGAGGTGGAACATTGCTATGCTGACTATGAGGGCAAGAAGATTCCTAAAGAATACTAGAAAGAAGCTGGATATGGCCAACAAAGAAAGAATTGGGTTTGACAAGTCCAAGGTGGAGTGTTTTAACTGTTACAAGAGAGGACACTTTGCAAAGGAATGCAGGGCACCCAGGAATTAAGACAGCAGAAACAAGGAGCCTACAAGAAGGACTGTGCCAGTTGAGGAAACTACTTCAAATGCCTTAGTATCTCAGTGTGATGGCTTTGGCTATGATTGGAGTGACCAAGGAGAAGAAGGTCCAACCAATTTTGCTCTAATGGCTTATTCTTCAACAAGTTTAACTTCTTCTACACACACTGAGGTATCTAATGACTCAAATTGTTGTTCATCTTGTTTAGAATGTGTAAAAGATCTAAAGGAACAAATTGAACAATTAGTTAAAGACTTAAGAACAGCTAGGATAAGTGTTGTCTCTTATAAAACTGGTTTAGAATATGTAGAAGCTAGACTGTTAGTCTTTAAGAAAACTGAGTCTGTGTATGAGGAAGATATAAAACTCTTAAAACGTGAAATCTATTTAAGAGATTTAGATATTCCAGAGCTTAAAAGGAAGTTGGAGTTGGTTACAAAACAAAAAGACAAGGTTCAACTTACACTTACAGTACAAAATTTTGCAAATTCTATCAAAAGCATAAGTGAAATTTAGACAGATTGATAATGGATAGTGTAAAACAGGATTTAGGGTATAATGCTTTCCACTCCCTTTTACTGGGCTATTTATGCCTCCAAAATCTGATTAGTTTATCTAGTATAGATGATTTTGTTGATGTGTATGAGTTGTTAGTATGTCTGTTGTTGAAAATCTACTGTTGGAGTTAATGAACCTAAGAATGACTGGGGAAAGGATGATGAGCCCCAATTATTGAGGTTATGTGTTTGAAAAGTGAGGAAGAAGATGTGACTAAGTTAAAAAGTTGGGATGTTTAATAAACCTAGTTTTGCTAAGATAAACTTTGTTAAGTCTACAAAGCAAGTAAAATCTCCTAGGAACACATCAGTTGATAAAAATAGGCAAAACACACCTAGTCTTAGAGGAAACAAGATAAATTGGAACCAGCAGATGTCTCAAAAGTTAGGGAATGATTTTGAGTTGTTCAACAAAGATTGTTCTGTGTGTGGTTAGTTTTGAACATTTGAGGATAGATTGCAATAACTGGTATAATAATCAAAGGTTTGAAAAACCAGCTTGGACCAATGTTCAAAGGGTGAACAAATAAAATTTCTCTAAATTAACTCACCCCAGTCCAAAAAGGAACATGGTTCCAAGAACAGTCTTAACTAAGTCTGGCCCAATTTCACTTAATACTGCTAGACCAGTTAATACTGTTCAATCAAGAACAGCATTGAATAACCCATGAAAAATGTTATTAATAATGCATATTCAACTGCTAGAAGGCCTTTTAATAAAATAACAGCATCTAATAACATTAATTTTAATAAGAGGGTTAATATTGTTAATGATAAAAATGTTAATGTTGCTAGGCCAAATGCAGTAGTTAATACTGCTAGGCCAAAAGCATTTCTTAGTGCTGTTAAGAGAAACAAAGGAAATGTTGTTAAGGCCTCAGCATGTTAGGTTTGAAGCCAAAACATAAAGTCTTAGACCATGTCTCCAGAAACAATGATGCATCAATGTCCTTTAAAAGATTTGACTATATTGATGCACAAGGTAGATCCAAGTCAGTTTAATTGCTTGGGTCCCCAAAAGAAACTAATTTTCCTACCATTATGTGCAGGGCAATCCACAGCAAGATTTAAAGGATAAATGAGTGATTGACAGTGGATGCTCTAGGCACATGACTAAGAAACAGATCCTATCTTACAGATTATGAAGAAATTGATGGAGGATTTGTTGCCTTTGGAGGAAATTTCAAAGGAGGGAAAATTATTGAGAAAGGTAAAATAAGAACTAGCAAATTAGATTTTGAAGATGTGTATTTTGTAAAGAAACTAAAGTTTAACTCTTCAGTGTCTCACAAATGTGTGACAATATACTAGGAATTTTATGCCACCAAAATCTGATTTAGTTTATCCTAGTCTAGATGATTTTGTTGATGTGAATGAGTCTGCTAGTGAGTCTGTAGTTGAAAAGCCTACTGTTGAGACTAATGAACCTAAGACTGCTAGGAAAGAAGATGGAGCCCCAATTATTGAGGATTAGGTGTCTGAAAGTGAGGAAGAAGATGTGCCTAAGATTAAAACTGTTGAGATGTTTAATAAACCTAGTTTTGCTAAGATAAACTTTGTTAAGTCTACTAAGCAAGTAAAATCTCCTAGGAACACATCAGTTGATAAAAATAGGCAAAACACACCTAGTCCTAGAGGAAACAAGAGAAATTGGAACCAGCAGATGTCTCAAAAGTTAGGGAATGATTTTGAGATGTTCAACAAAGCTTGTCATGTGTGTGGTAGTTTTGATCATTTGAAGAATGATTGCAATAACTGGAATAATAATGGAAGATTTGCAAAACCAGTTTGGACCAATGTTCAAAGGGTGAACAAATAGAATTTCTCTAAATTAACTCACCCCAGTCCAAAAAGGAACATGGTTCCAAGAACAGTCTTAACTAGGTCTGGCCTAATTTCACTTAATGCTGCTAGACCAGTTAATACTGTTCAACCAAGAACAACAGTGAATAATGCAGGACCCATGAAAAATGTTATTAATAATGCATATTCAACTGCTAGAAGGCCTTTTAACAAAATAACAGCAGCTAATAATAGTAATTTTAATAAGAGGGTTAATACTGTTAATGATAAAAATGTTAATGCTGCTAGGCCAAATGCAGTAGTTAATACTGCTAGGCCAAAAGCAGTTCTTAGTGCTGTTAAGGGAAACAAGGGAAATGCTGTTAAGGCCTCAGCATGCTAGGTTTGGAGACCAAAGCACAAAGTTTTAGACCATGTCTCCAGAAATAATGGTGCATCAATGTCCTTTAAAAGATTTGACTATATTGATGCACAAGGCAGATCCAAGTCTATAATGGCTTGGGTCCCCAAAAGAAACTAATTTTCCTACCATTATGTGCAGGGCAATCCACAGCAAGATTTGAAGGATAAAGGAGTGATTGACAGTGGATGCTCTAGGCACATGACAGGAAACAGATCCTATCTTACAGATTATGAAGAAATTGATGGAGGATTTGTTGACTTTGGAGGAAATTCCATAGGAGGGAAAATTACTGGGAAAGGTACAAAAGCATGTGATGATGCAGGTAAAACTAGAATGGAGACAATACCTGGCAAAGATTACATACTGCTACCATTATGGACTCAAGATCCACCATTCTCTTCTAGTTTAAAGGATTCTCATGATGCTGGATTCAAACCATCAGGGGAGGAGAAAAAGAAGGATGCTGAAGATCCAGGGAATGAAGATAGTGAGGTTACAAGTACAATAGAGCCAAGAGTAAATCAAGAGAAGGATACAAATGTCAACAACACTAACAATATTAAAACTGTTAGCCCAACTGTTAATGCTGCTGGTATAGTAGATAATGTTGTTGCTGAGATTATAGTCTATGGATGTGCTGATGATCCAAATATGCCTGATTGAGAAGAAATTAACAGATTTAGTGATGCTGAAGATGATATTTCAGGGGCTGACATGAACAATTTGGATACATACTTCCAAGTCAGTCCTGTTCCTACCACAAGAATACACAAAGACCATACAATTGAACAAATTATTGGAGACTTGAATTCAGCACCTCAAACAAGAAGAATGACAAGGAATTTGGAGGAACATGGGTTTCTTAGCACTACTCTTGAACAAAGAAGAAACCATAAAGACATTTAAAATTGCTTGTTTGCTTGCTTTTTATCACAAGAAGAACCCAAAAAGGTAGTTCAAGCACTAAAGGATCCAAGTTGGATAGAAGCTATGCAAGAAGAGCTTCTACAATTCAAGTTACAAGAAGTTTAGACCTTGGTGGAGTTACCTAATGGAAAAAGAGCTATTAGGACTAAATGGGTTTTCAGGAACAAGAAGGATGAAAGAAGCATTGTGATTAAAAATAAAGCAAGATTGGTTGCACAAGGATACACACAAGAAGAAGGAATAGACTATGATGAGATTTTTGCTCATGTTGCCAGAATTGAAGCAATTAGGCTATTTTTAGCCTATGCCTCATTTAAAGACTTTGTGGTGTATCAGATGGATATCAAGAGTGCTTTTCTTTATGGTAAGATTAAAAATGAAGTCTATGTGTGTCAACCACCTGGTTTTGAAGATCCAGACTTCCCTGACATAGTATACAAAGTAAAAAAGGCACTTTATGGATGGCATCAAGCTCTCAGAGCTTGGTATGAAACCTTGTCAACTTATTTGTTGGACA
This sequence comes from Tanacetum coccineum, assembly GCA_026074375.1. Classification (NCBI taxonomy): domain Eukaryota; kingdom Viridiplantae; phylum Streptophyta; class Magnoliopsida; order Asterales; family Asteraceae; genus Tanacetum; species Tanacetum coccineum. The sequence continues at coordinate 11,008 of BQNB010054081.1, read as the reverse complement.
ATGGGTTTCAAAGAGGAAAGATAGACAATACTTTGTTTATAAAAAGGGACAAAAGTGATATTCTGTTAGTTCAAGTATATGTTAATGATATCATTTTTGGGTCTACAAGGAAGAAGATGTGTACTGAGTTTGAGAAGATGATGCATAAGAAGTTCCAGATGAGTTCTATGGAGAAGCTCACATTAGTCTTAGGTCCTACCAGTGAAGCCAGGAAAGGAAGATAGGATTTTCATTAGTCAAGACAAGTATGTGAATGAGATTTTGAACAAGTTTGGTTTTAGTGATGTCAAGACAACAAGAACACCTATGGAAACTCAAAAAGCTTTGCTCAAAGATGCAGATGGTGAAGTTGTAGATGAACATCTATATAGTCAATGATTGGTTCATTGATGTATCTAACTTCTTTAAGGCCTGATATTATGTTTGTAGTATGTGATTGTGCAAGATTCCAAGTCAATCCTAAAGTTTCACATCTTCATGCTGTGAAAATGATCTATAGATACTTAAAAGGTCAACCTAAGTTGGGCCTTTGGTGGCATATACTAATAGTGACTATGCAGGAGCAAGTTTAGATAGGAAATCCACTACAGGAGGTTGTTAATTCCTAAGGTGCAGGTTGATTTCATGGCAATGTAAGAAGCAGACTGTGGTTGCTAATTCCACAACTGAAGATGAGTATATAGCTGCTTCCAATTGCTGTGGACGGGTGCTTTGGATCCAAAATCAATTGCTGGATTATGGATATAACTTTATGCAGACTAAGATTCATATTGATAATGAGACTACTATCTGCATAGTAAAGAACCCTATTTTCACTCAAAGACAAATCACATTAAGATTAGGCATCACTTTATCAGAGATTCTAAAGAGAAGAAGCTTATTCAGATGATAACGATTCACACAGATCAGAATGTTGCAAATTTGCTCACAAAAGCATTTGATGTTAGCAGATTTCAATATTTGATTGCAAGTATTGGAATGCTTAACCTCTGAAGTATTGATTGAGGGGAGGTTAATTGTGTTCATATGCAGCGGATTATACAACAAATGATGATTTAAATGGGATGAAAAAGCTGCTAATAATGAAAATCAAGTTCGTGCTGTTGGGCTAACTTTCTACTGGTAAGTATAATTAGTGCTGCTAGTTATACTTAATACTGCTATGTTAATGCTGTTAGTTATACTTACTACTGTTTGTTATAATTAATACTGTGAGAATTGAGAGAAATAGTGGGCTGAAAAATAGAAAGAGAGATGTGTAAAACAAAAATAGAAAGAGTGACTTTGTGAGCTAAAAGAAATGAGAGAAATTGGTAAGCATAAAAACAGAAAGAGAGACGTGTGACATAAAAACAGACAGAGTGATTCAGTGAGAAAAAGAATTGAGATATATAGTGAGAATAAAAACAGAAAGAGAGCTGTGTGATATAAAAACAGATAGAGTGAATTGGTGAGAAAAAGAATTAAGAGATATAGTGAGAATAAAAACAGAAAGGGAGCTGTGTGATATAAAAACAGATAGAGTGAATTGGTGAGAAAAAGAATTGAGAGATATAGTGAGAATAAAAACAGAAAGAGAGCTTGTGAGAATCAAAATTGATGATGGAAATGCTTTTTGGAATGAAATTAGAGTTAATGCTGGTGACTCAAAGTTAATGCTGCTAGGCATACACTTACTACTGCCAGTGTTAGTTAATGCTGTTAGGCATAAACTTACTACTGCTGGTTAAGTTAATGCTGCCAGGCATAACTTACTACTGTTGGGCTACTGCTGGGTCAGTTAATGCTGTTAGGCTTAACTTAGTACTGCTAGTTCAAGTTAATGTTGTTGAGGGTGATTTCATAAATACTTCGATTGAGGGTTTCATTCAATCACTTAATCGATTTCAATCTTTGTTATACCCTCTAATCATAAACCCTAACTCAATTTCATTGTTAATCATCAAAACCCAACTTCAATGGCTGCCCTAAAGTTCGCTAGTTCACACAACATGGTCGCATTCTTAGATAAACCCACTGAAAGTGATGGATTCGAGCAAATTGTGGATTTTTTGAACGCACATCCTATCAAATATGCGTTAACGGTTAATCCCACAATCTATACTGCATGTATTGAGCAATTCTGGGCTACTGCAAAGGTGAAAACTGTTAATGGAGAAGTGCAGATTCAAGCCCTAGTGGATAAGAAGAAGGTGATCATCACTGAGACAAGTATGAGAAGAGCGCTTCAATTAAAAGATGATGAAGGTACTATAATGTCTTCTAATGCGGAATTTTTTGAACTGCAGACAACTTTTTGGGTATGAAAATCTGACACAAAAATTACTTCTATTAAACGATTTCTTTACCTTTGTGGAAAATTTTCTTTATCAATACATTTGCAATGATTTAGTGCTAAGACTACTGCTAGATCGAATTTAGTAGCACTATCGGCCTAGCTATCTTTTGTCTTGCCACAAACATAAAATTCTACTTGCCAGTGTAAATTTTTGATAATTATGGTGAAGAACTTGGGATAGGGTAGGTTAATTTCTTATGTATCCCAAGGTTTGTGAAGTGTTCCCTGGAGATAAAAAGTTATGACTATACATAAAGAAATTTATGTTACAACCTTCCTCACACTTAGAAGGTCTTTGTAATATTATGATGAGAAGGAAATGTTTTTCTGGGCAGAGTTACCACTTTATTTCAATAATATGTTGTTCAAGCTCTTGTTGATTAGGTGAGGGTTCTGGATATTCCATATGTTCCTATTCACACCCACTATTATTCAACCATCTACATCATAGCCTCAGAAGAAACGACCAAGGAGGAAACAAAGGAAAGACACTGAGGTTTCTCAACCCAGTGGTCCTATAAAGCCTATCACTGATGAGGCTGCCAATGAGGAGCATGTACCTACACATTCCAATGATCTACTACTTAGTGGTGAGGATAGACTGAAACTAAATAAATTGATAGAACTTTGTACCAACTTGTCACAAAGAGTTCTTGACTTGGAGAACACAAAGACCTCTCAAGCTGCAAAGATTCTCCTAATTATACAGGAGAGGGTCAAGAAGCTAGAAAGGAAGAATAAGTCAAGAACTCCAGGGCTTAAAAGGTTAAGGAAGGTTGGTAGATCTGCACAAGTGGTTTCCTTTGAAGATGAAGGTTTAGGTGCTCAGGAGGATGCATCTAAACAAGGGAGGAAAATTGATGATCTTGATGCTGATGCAGAGGTTACTTTGGTTGATGAGGCTCAGGGGAGGAATGATGATAACCTAATGTTTGATCCAGGAGTTTTTGATGAGCAGGAAGTTGAGGTTGAAAAGGTAATTAGTACTGCTGAAGTTACTACTGCCAGTGCTACAACAACAACTGTTGATGAGTTGACTCTGGCTCAGACCTTAATAGAGATCAAAGCAGCTAAATCCAAGGCTATTACAACTGCTGCTACAACAACTACAACTGTTGTTACAAGACCCAAGGGTAGAGGAGTTGCAGTTCAAGAGCCAAGTGAATGTACAAAAACAACATCACCTTCACAACTATCACAACTTCCATAGGTTAAAGACAAAGGAAAGGAAAAGATGATAGAACCTGAGAAGCCTTTGAAAAAGAAAGATCAAATTTTGATTGATGAAGAAATTGCTCAAAAACTTCAAGCTCAATTAAATGCTGAATTGGAAGAAGAAGAGAAGCTTGCAAAACAAAGAGAAGAAGATGCAAACATTGTTGAATGGGATAATGTTCAAGGTATGATGGATGCAGATTATGATCTAGCAGGAAGAGTTGAATGTTGAAGAAAAGTTAAAGCTGTTTGTAGAGCACATAGATAAAAGAAAGAAACATTTTGCAAGACTTAGAGCAGAAGAGCAGAGAGAAATAACCAAACCATAAGCTAAGAGAATCAAAAAATGGGGGCGTACCTTTTGAAGAATATGGCTAGATTCACTCACAGTCAGTTGAAGAACAAAAGCTTTGATGAAGTTCAAAAGGCTTTTGACAAGACCATAGGTTGGATAGACTCATTTGTATCTATGGATTCTAAAGTGGTGAAAGGAGGTAAAGAGAAAGATGAAGGCAGTGTAACAAGAGCAAAAGAAAGCAGTTCTAAAAGAGCAGGCACATAGCTAGAACAAGAAAGAATTAAGAATCAAAAGATAGATGATGATCAAGAAGAAGCTGAGATGAAGCATATGGAGATTGTTGTTGATGAAGAAGAAATAGCAGTTGATGCAATACCGTTAGCAACTAAGCCCCTAATCATTATTGACTAGAAAATTATCAAATAAGGAAAGATTAGATACTTTCAAGTCATAAGAGATGATGGAAGTTCAAGGAGGTACCCATCAAAGATTAAGATGCTTCAGAACATTGACAGAGAAGACTTGGAAACCCTCTAGAAGTTGGTTAAAGCTAAACATGGAAATACAAGGCTAGAGGAGGCATATGAAGGAGTGTTATAGGGTGATCTGAAAGTGATGTTTAAACCAGATATAGAAAGTGAAGTATGAAGGAATCTACAAGGACACAAAGTGACAGTTTGGAAGCTATTTTCTTTAAGTGGAGTACATTTTGTGAGATTTCAGATTCTGCATATATTTATGCCGGTAGATAAAAAGTATCCTTTTACACCTGCAACAAGCACAAAAATGCTCAACAAGAAGCTTCAAGCTGACCATTGGAATGAAACGTGTTATCAGCTTCTTAGGCTCATGACTAAACTGGTCAAGAATCCTGGAAGTGTTTGAATGCATCCTCCTGGTGATGGTGAAGACTTTTAATGAAGAAACTTGATATTCAGAAGAAGAATATCAAGTTTAGGGGAGGATTGTTAGGATTAAAAGCTTCTTGATGATGTTTGGAAGTAATTGCTGCTAAGGTTAGAGTTACTACTACAAGTATATATTACTACTGCTAATGGAAGTTAGATTGACTCTAGAGACTTAGAAGAAAAACTACTAAGTAGTTAATACTGCTAGTATACAAGTTACTACTATTAGTGTAACTTAGTACTACTAGTATATGTTAGTACTACTTGAGTAAGTTACAACTGTTAGCATAAAGTTAGTACTACTAGTGTAACTTAGTACTGCTGAAGAATAAAGAAAATATTCTAAGTAGTTACTACTGCTTGTACACAGTTAGTGCTCTTGGTATAAAAGTTAATGCTGCTGCTTACAACTGCTGAAAGATTACAACTGTTAGAAGAGTTTCTACTATTAGAAGGATAAAGACAAGAGAAAGGATTAAGATGAAGATTGTTTATCAAGATTACTTACGGGATAAGTGACTCGCGTGATCTTACTCCTTTTTATATATAGATAAATATAAATAAATATAAATATATAACAAGGATTAAAACTCACAAAATCAATGAAACCGGAAGTAGTATAGAATATTTCCGGGTCGTTATGTCCCAACGAGGCTTGAATGGAAAATCGAATGACGAATTGATAATTGATGTTTGAATATGACAAGGATATGATTGGGCACTAAACCTAATAAGCTATGCACGATAGGTAAGCAAGGATATTGCTGAGTGGCATAAAGGCTAGGAATGGTAAAAGACACTTAAAATTTTATACTAAGACAACTAATTCGCTCTAATAAGCTTATGGACAAACCAATTAAAGCTAGGAATAACTTCAAAATAAGCAAAATTCAGCAAGCAATTTTACTAAGTTAAGCAGGGAAATCATACTGTACTAACTTCAGTACTAAAAGTTTAAGACTATCAAGACTATCTTAGAGTTAGGATCTGCTTGCTTTGAAGTTAGTATGCTAGCTTTAACAAAAAACACAATGGATTAAGTAAATAAGCAAATAGGCTAAAACTAGATATTTAACAAAATTACCTAAATAAGCACTCAGGCATAAGAATAAGCAACTAGAATAAACTAAAATGGCAAATAAGCTAAAAAACTACAAACTGATAAACTATTAAAATTACTTTGAAAAGGTAAATAAGCTTAAATAAGCTCTGCTGAAGACAGTAAACAAATATGGGCTTAATCTACTCTAAAAAGTTAAGGAAATCTTAAATAAGCAGAAATAATAAGCTAATAAGGCAAATAATGAACTCCGCAGTAATAACAGTTTTAACCACCTTCAGTACTAACTGGAGTTAGTTCTGCCTTAGATTTGTGTTAGTATGCTAACTCTAAAAATCCCAAATTTAGAACCGCTGTACTAAATATGGGTTAGTACTGCTAGTTGAAAATACCCCTTAAAGTTTTCAAAGATCATTTTTCTTTTTATTTTAAGCTGATTTGGTCTTAATTGTTAAAAACAGATTTTCAAATAACAAAATTAGACACTTATATGCAGATTCCAATCAAGAATAAGCACTTAATCAGCTAAATCAATCTACAGTACTAACTAAGGAATTGCACAAATCACTTCTAAATCTAACAATAAGCATAATAGCGCTAGGTAATCATGATAAAAGCATAAATAAGCAATATAGAAACAAATATGCAACTATAGCAGTTCTACAGTAAATAAGAAAAATAAGAAAAAGAGAGACTTACAACTACCTTGCTCAAACAGAGGTTAAACAAAGAGTCTACAGCTCTTAGCTTGTTTAAAAAAGCTATTGAAAGTTCCATAAGCCCATCAGAAAATGCCTTTTCATTCCATAGGCTGTGGTATATTGGTGTGGGGAATTTTGATGATTTTTTTCTTAATATTTAACTTCTTATGTTTACTTATTAAAGCAGCTTATAAATATGCTGTTTTGAGAGCTTTTTGACACAATATAACACTATTAAAAGAAGCTTATCACTTGAGAATTGTAATTGACTTAAAACCTCCAAGCTTTGCATTAAAACTTGAAAGTGTTACAAAGCTGAAAGTAAAAGCTGTAAATGACTTTAAACTAAAATAAGCTAAGTTATATTAATATTAAGCTCACGATATCTAGATGCCTCCAAGTTACAAAGGCTTTATTTATAGCGAGTCTTCACTTCTTGACATGCAGCTTGGTTTTCTTTTGTGAGATGACTTACCATGGTGTTTTCGTTGTGTGAGGACCTTGTAAATAATAATCTAGCATTCAATCTTCTTATGTTTCTTTTTGAGTCAATCACAACCATCGAAAATGCTTGGAAATGGTGAGGGATTGCCAACATGGCAATTATAAAGCTGGGGGGAAGTAGTGGAGGAGGGGGAAATGTCTTACCCAAGGGGTTGTAGAGGTTGCAGGGTAAAAGGGTGGAAAGACACCCGTGAGTTGTATCTGGGCTTTGTTGGGCGAGAAAAATGGTTTTGGGGAAGTTGGCAGCTTTGGCCCCTCATCTCATATAACTTTATTGTAAACTTCGCCCTTTTATGATACAACTTTAGGGGTTTGGCAGAACTGACCCCTAAAGTTATACTTCACCCGGTATGCAATTTTAGCCTTGTTCTTTTTTTCTCGTTAATAAACTTGAGGTTGGCAATTTGTTAGTCCTTAAGTTGTATTTTCTTCACTCTGGTTGAGTTTGAGCTTTGTCGGGGTTGGTCTTTTCTTGTTGACCTTTTGACTTTGGCTTCGATTTGACTTTGTTTTTTTTCATTCCGTGCTCGGTTTTGTCCGTTTGGCTTTCTTTTTGTCCTTTTCTTGAATATCCGTTTCCTACACAATACAAATGCAAAACATACAAATACAATGTATTTTTGGTACGTTTTTAATCATTTAAGCTCGTTTTTAATGGAAAATGGTATGTGTAATTAAGCATATACACTAAATCCCCATACTAAGGTATTGCCGTGTCCTCACGCAATGTTATGAAGTAAACACTCAAGAAACCAAGAATCTTAATCCCCCTCGACTAATAACCTCGAAAAGTAGCTAGGTGTTCGTCAAGGGGAACTAAAGAATCAATAGCCTCGACAAGTCTCGTTTTCACCATTTTTTATATGTACACTAACTATCCCTAATATTTTTGGATTTTTCTTTTTTCCTTTTTTAAACTAACCAGTTTAGATCTTCCTATCATTATATCAAACTCTGGGATCTTAGTATGAGATGCGCTCATTGATATTATATACGGAGTACTGATGGATATATTCATTGTCCCGATTTATCACTAGTCCCAACTAAGCATAAAAACTAAATGCACGTTAAGTACAAGTAAAATGCTAACCAATACTTATAACTATGACTTGTAACTTTTCGCTCCAAACACATCATTCAATTGAGTGATTGTGCTTAATTTTCTAGTTAAATTTAGATCGAAATTTTAGAAAGTAGTATAGTTTATGGCTTTTACGATATTTCTGAAGATAATCTAGGGAAAAGGACTATATCACCACCACCAGCATATTCTCGATAGATCCAGCCGAGTTCGACTTAAGGTATTCAGGTTGAGACCCCCAAGGAGATGTTCGCAATGAATAGCGGGATACTCCACCCTTTTATAGTGAGAGTTTATTGATTTACCGTTAAAATAAACAATACTACTCAAAGCACGCAAAATCAAAAATTTAATGATTCTTAATGGTGCGTTTATTCCTGTAACGACATTTATTCTCGAATAACGTCCAGCATAATCAGACTAAGTGCCCAGGTTTTGACACCCCAAAGGAGGGAATACTTAATCGAAATAATCTACCGACGGCAACCACAACTTTTAAAGTCTTAAAAGCAAGCGTATTCTTAGTTCAAAATATACTTGTGTTTAGAAAAAGAAATCTTCAACCATTAAATTTCCATTTTATTTGCTTGTTACTATATCCTTACCGTCTATCACTATTCTGACTACAACTTCGGCCACGCCTCGACTAGATGTAGTGATTTGTCTGACGAACGGTTTCTTATTGATAACACTTACGAATGCACTTTGGCATTTATTATCTCACTATGGGCCTTGTTTTGAAGACTACAACGTCGGTTGTGAGCCGGCAAGATGCAGTAAACCTTTATCAGCCCACAATTATACATTTTTCAAATTTTCATTTTTCATATTTTTTTTATACTTTTCGTAATAGAGAAAATTTCATTTTAGAAACTCAAGTATAAAGCTGAACTAAGATGAATATTTTCGTTTCCGAAAGAGCTTCTTTTTAGAAAATGTCGGTTTAAAGTTAAAGCAAAATTAAGCACGTTTATTAGTCAGGTTAAGAGCTTCTGGGAGAAAAAGCGACAAGTTACACTTATAAGCTTTTAAGATTTCCAAATAATCCTTGTTTAGCATCCTACTTGTAAATAACACTATCATTTTCCGTTCTTCGCAAATTTAAAATCCCTAATAAAAGGATCCGCGAATGCTTAGCCTAATAAACTTTCATTTATTTAATGGTTAAGGGACAAAGCTAGGGTTCAACATGCCTGATCGAGTCAAAATTTATTCTCATTCTACCCATTGGGAGAGTCAAAACTGTGACAAAACACTTATTTTATTTTTGATTTTTTTTTCATTTTTTTGAAATTTTGGTGGTAAAAATGGGATTACGTGACAACAACGGCTGCAGGCAAAATCAAATCGAAGATTCCCCCCATACTAGAACTAAACATCGTCCTCGATGTTTTAAA
>BQNB010054080.1:1022-12459 GCA_026074375.1 Tanacetum coccineum | reverse complement strand
AGAAAAACCGGTTTTTTTAAAACCGGTTTTCTAATAACCGAAAACCGGTTTTAACCGATTTATTTGCATCTCTAGTATAGTGTATGCAGTATAGGGCATGAACGAACCGGGCGAACATGGATGAAGTCTTGTTAATGTTTATTTATTTAATTTTAACCGGACAAATAAAAAAACACGATTGTTTAAATGGACGAATTTTCTTTTTAATGTTTGCTTATTAGGAAATTAAGTTTGTTTATGTTCGTTCAATAAAATATTAACCGAGTATAAACGAACGAACAAACATGAACGTAGACTAATAAACAATTTTTTTAATATACAAAATTTGTTTTATAAGTTTTTTTTATTTAAGTAAATCAATTTTAAAGTGTAGAAAAATATATGATATACGCAAATAAAGAAACGTTAATGAATGCATAATCGTACGCTCACGAACATAAATAACACATAAGGATTATGTTCATGTTCTCATTTAATGAGTAAACGAACACTTTACCAAACGGATAATGAATGTTCACTAAACGTTTAATTTGTTTACAACCTTACGGTTAGGGGTGAGCAAAAGAAACCGAAAAAACCGAAACCGAACCGAAAACCGAAAAAACCGAACCGAAAAAACCGACCGAAACTAGAAACCGATGGTTCAGTTTTTAATTTTTCAAAAACCAAAAAATTTCGGTTCGGTTTCGGTTTTTGTCCAAAAACCAAACCGTAAAAACCGAACCGAACTGTACCAAACCAATTTTATAATAATATATAACTAATGTAATATAAATAAATAAAAAATAAAAATTTTAAATTTATATTTATTTTATGGATGAAATTATAATATATGTATTATGTTATGTTTATATATGTTTGTCGTGTACGTGTGTTTACTTGATAATATATCGTTACATATATGACAATGATCATACTATGTGTATTTTCACATCCACGTGTGTTTCTCTCATTTATATGTGTATAATTGTATAATTTTGTGTAAACATTATTAGGCTAATATTGATAATTTTTTTTTATAAAAATAACCAATTTTCTATGTAAAACAAGTTTATTAATATAAATTAGCCACAACCAAATATAAACGGTTTGAAACCGAAAAAACCGAACCGCCAAAAACTGAGCGGTTTCGGTTTTTGGTTTTATAAAAACCGAATATTTCGGTTCGATTTTGGTTTTAGCCAAAAACCGACCCAAACCGAACCGTGCACACCCCTAACATAAACCTTAGTACCAGAGCACCTAAAACCTACCGAAAAGAAGATGAGTTCTGATCGCGGTCATGCCCCTGCTCCAGCCGCAGCGGTACGCTAGTTTTATTTTATTTTTTTAAATTCAAAAACAAATTACTCAATCAGTAGTTTTTTGGGGTGTTTGATTTTGCTTGTTAATTTTTGTTCGGGCTTATAAGCTTATTTGATTTCGGCTTATATAAACATAAGCTTATTACTCAATCGGTGGTTTTTTAGGATGTTTGATTTTGCTTGTTAATTTTTGTTCGGGCTTATAAGCTTATTTGATTTCGGCTTATATAAACATAAGCTTCATATTTCTGGCATATAAGCCAGAAATTTGTGTCTTATCTTATATAAGCCGAAATCAAATAACCACTAAAAACAGACATTGATAATTAATAATTTATACAATAACAACAAACATTGATACTTATATAATATCCATCATATTTTAGTTGTTGAAACCTGATTTAGAAGAAACAGAACAATCCATCTCACATCATTTCCCTAAATATCAAAAACCATGGATCAGAAAATACCTAAAATAATCTCTTAGCAAAACTGCCACTATCTCAAGTCAAGGTGAATATGACACATAGAGAACACAGGATAGAGTCTATATTCAACTTCTAGATTATACCTCTGGAATATCATAGAGGAAAAGGTAACTCTTTCAAGCCAGTAGCTTCGATCCACTACAAATGAAGATGTACATCTTCCTCTACGCAAACAATTACCTGGTGCAGTTACTTACTACTGCTGAACATAAGATTCCTAAACAAGAAGGATAATAAAGCCCAAGCATCCTGATGATGAGCAACTTCCAAGTGAGCATCTACTACTTTTATTAAACACAAGATCCAAGTCTTTATTGAAGCCAAAAGCAAATTTGTGGTAAAAAAGCCACCAAGAAGACTCAAATACACTCTTAAAATTGCAGATGTATGAAACCTCAATGCTTCAGCTTATGAGTCACTTTACTCTATCTTTTAATAGTCTTCAGAAAATGTAAGCCAGTTAACTATCTTAGGTGAAAACATCACTCCAGAAGAACTTAACCTGAAATTCTTAAGAAGTCTTCCTACTAAATGGGGTATGCATGTTGTGGTCTGGAGGAACAAATCAGATCTGGGCTCAATAAGTTTTGATGATCTTTACAACAATTTTAAGATTGTTGAACCATAAGTCAAAAGAAGTGTAATCTCTAGCACAAACTCAGGCTCTCAAAATTTGGCCTTTCTCTCAAGTCATAGCAGTACAAATGATGTTAATACTGTTAATGTTCATGTTAGTACTGGTAGTACTCCTATTAGTACTGCTAGCACTAATAATAGTACTGCTTGTCTCAGTGATGCCACAGTATATGCTTATCTGGCCACTCAACCCAAAGGGTCTCAAGTTGTTCATGAAGACCTAGAGTAAATCCATGAAGATGATCTTGATGAAATGGATTTAAAGTGGCAATTGGCATTGCTAAGTATGAAAGCAAGAAAGTTTTATCAAAGAACTGGTAAAATGATTATCATCAATGGAAGTGATACTGCTGGTTATGTCAAGAAAAAGGTAGAATGTTTCAATTGTCATAAGTTAGGACATTTTTCTAGAGAGTGCACAAATCCTAGGAGTCAAAAGAACAGGAACAAAAGTTAAGATAGCTCAAGAAGAACAGTGAATGTGGAAGAATCTTCTTCCAAAGCTATGTTAGCTATAGATGGGACTGGATTAGATTGGAGCTACATGGCAGATGAGGAGGCTTCTACCAACTTTGCACTTATGGCTTTCTCTGACTCTGAGGTACAAAATAACAAAACTTGCTCTAAAACTTGTCTTAAAAATTTTGAAGATCTTAAGTCTAGGTATGATAAGTTGAGAATATAGCTTAATAAGTTTGAATGTGATTTAGATAGCTATAAAAAAGGGTTTAGCTTCAGTAGAAGAACAACTGGTCTTTTATAAGAAAAATGAAACTATGCTTTGTGATCAGATTGCTGTTCTTAAAAGAGATGCCTCATTTAATGAATCAGATATTAATGCTCTTAAGAAACAGGTAGAAAGACTTAAGAAAGAAAAAGAAAATAATCAGTTTAAAATTGACAACTTTGAAAATGCCTCTAAAAGTCTGAATCAATTGATTGAAAATCATATATCTGATAACAATAAGAAGGGTCTAGGATATAATGTTGTTCCCCCTCCACTTACAGGCTTGTTTGCACCTCCTAGTATTTATTTATCAAACTCAGGACTTGAGAAATTTAAACAGCCTGAATTTGAAGGATATGGTGTTAAGGTAAATAAGGGTGCTAGTGAAAATGTCTCTAAAGAAGTTAAGAAAACTTCAGATGCTCCAATAATTGAAGATTGGGTTTCTGATTGTGATGAAGATGAGACTGTTGTGTTAGAATCTCTTAATGTTCAAAAACCTAAGCAAGCTGATAAACCTAGGAAAGTTAGTCAAAACCCTAGGAACAATAGTTCAAGCTGGAATACCCCAATGCCTAAAAAATTGGGAGTTGGATTTCAGTTTACACCAAAAACTTGTTTTGTATGTGGGAGTTTTAATCATCTAATTAAAGACTGTGATTTTCATGATAAAAGGATGGTACAAAAACCTGTTTTGAACAATGTGAAAAGGGAACTGGTCAAAGGGAAATTAGACCAGTTTGGACTAATGCAATGAGGGTCAATCATCAAAATTTTTCTAATTCTAGAAGGAATTTTGCTCTAACAGCAGTTTTAACCAAGTCTGGTCTAGTACCATTTAGTACTGCTAGGCAAAGCTTTTCAAGAACTACAGCACCAGTTAGTGCTGCTAGGTCATTCAATACTGTTGTACCCTCTGTAAATGTTGCCAAACCAAGGACAAATGCTTTTCAAAAGTCACATTCACCATTAAGAAGACCTTTTTACCAACAAACAACACTTAAAAATAGAAATTTGAATAACAAAGTTAATACTGCTAAGGTAATTTCTGTTAATACTGTTAAAGGAAAAAGAATGACAAGTGCTGTTGGGGAACAAGGGATAAATGTTGTTAAGCCTACAGCATACTGGGCATGGAGACCTAAAATAAAGATGATAAATCATGTCTACAAGAATACTGGATCATGTATTTGTAAGCAATTTAACTATGTTGATCCAACAGGCAGAAACAAGTCAGTAATGGCTTGGGTTCCCAAGAGAAATTAATTCTCTTGTGACAAGTATAGTTAGTTCTGCTAATTATACTTGATACTGCTATGTTAGTATTGCTATTGTATTTTCTATGTTTTAGTTTAATATTTGCAGGTTATAAAAAGATGTATAGTTGGATTTGAGGGGAGGTCTTTGATGAAAGAATGAATGGTCATTTAGTGCTGGTTTAAATACCATACAACAAATGGTCATCAGTTCACCATGCTTAATAGGCATAAGAACTGGCTAGTCCATAAGCAAACGGCTTTTGGTAAAGACTTTTCAAATCCGTTTATGGTTGACAATTTACCAAAAATTGTATGGTTCTCAACTTGTATGGTTCTCAACTTTCCTTGCTTCACAGCAAATAGTTGGCTAGTCCAGGATCAAACAGTTTCTGGTAAAGACAAATCAAATATGTTGATAGCTGATAGTTTGCTAAAAACTATATGGTTATCAATGCACCATGTTTTTGCAATGAAGCATTGGCTACTCCAGGGCAAACGGCAACTGGTAAAGAGTCATCAAATCCGTTTATGGCTGGTAGTTTGCCAAAAACTATAAGTCCAATGATCCACCTCTCTCAAAAGGTTACACATTTGGAAGTGGAGAGGACAGTCTGAAACTTATAGAATTGATGGATTTGTGTACCAAATTGATTGATAAAGTTACCATTTTGGAAAATGCTCTTAAACAGTCTAAGGAGTCTCATGTTCAGACTCTAACAATGTTGATGAAGAAAGTCAAAAGATTGGAAGACAAGCTCAAGTTATGATTTCAGATGCAGAAGAGTATTTGATTTCAGAGGATCCTGTCAAACAGGGGAGGATGGAAGAAACAGAAAATGCATGAGTGGAGTATGACAAACTTCAAAGGTATGAACTATGAGCAGGTCTATATTTGAAGAAGAGTACAGGAAGTTATGCTTGGTGTTAATACTGCTAGGTATAAGCTTAATACTGCTAGTGTTAAGTTTGTACTGCTGGGGATATATTTCTACTGCTGAGAGAAGTTAGTACTGTTAGGTTCAAGTTAGTACTGCTAGACCAAACTTAGTACTGCTAAGTGACCGTTAGTACTGTTTGAGCCATAACAAAATTAATTTAAGAGCCGTTGAGATATTTCTGCCAACAACCTATCTTTTAAGGTTTCATGATAAGGCTCAAATTTTGTACTTCATCTCAAAATTCCAGATTATTAATCAAACTTTTCATTTCATCAACGAATAGGAAAAAATTTTGGAGGTTTTGCGGACAAACATAATATTGATAATTAGGAATTATATTCTTCTGGAATGACAGAAGCAAAAGTTCTGGAGTCTTGCAAAATTACAAGGCAGATGGAAGTTTCAAGCCTTTCTTGGAGACATTCAAGCATTGTTAAAAAAGACTCTGATAGACATGATTTAAGGTTCAACTCATATGATTGGTTCAGGAAGATTTAAAGATTCATCCAACTTGAGGTCGTGATTTAGATCTATGGGAGGTTCTCTAGGATGATATTTGATTTGATCCCGAATGAAGGGAAAGATGAATTATTGGTTGAAACCAACAGTATCTGGGAGCATACTGGAGATAGAAACTTAATGACTACAGTGGTGTTCACTCTTTGTTTTTAGATGGTACATCAATACAGATCAACATGTTAGTAGAAAAGAAGTACCCACTAAAGAAGGCTATCTTGGAAAAGATGATCAACTTGAAGTTAGAAGCAGAAGAAGAAAGTACTATGGCACATGAGCTTCTAAAGTTTATCAAATCTCATATTGAAGAACAGAGTTAGTGTGTTTGAAAGAAGCTTCAGCAAAAGACAACTAGAAGTCTTAATTCAGAAGAAACTTGATGATTTGATGATAAATCACAAGTTTAGGGGAGGATTGTTGGGAACTAAGAGCTTCTACAAGATAATGCTGCTGAAGGACTTAATAATGTTAGTACTGTCAGTATATAGTTAGTATTGTTAGTACAATGTTAGTACTGTCAGTATATAGTTAGTACTATTAGTTAGTATATTAGTGCTGCTTATGAGATATGTATGAGATAAATTAGGAAATAGTATGCTATGATCTTGCATAATCTCCTAACATGTTTGTAAGCCTTATTAGGGTTTTCCTTAGTGTATAAAAAGGAACCCTACGGCAATCATAGTTAGACGTATCTCTTTTCATTACTTTCATTAGTCGTTACAATTCAGATAATAGTTTAGAGTCTTTCATTGCAAGAAAAACATTATAGTTGTTTTGTGGTTTGCCTCAATATATTGAAAGATTTGTGGTACGGTTTGTGTTTACTGTTTTATTGTTTCTTCTGAATATATAAAGATTAGTTCTGCATAATCATTATATATATTCCACAAGGTTTCTAATCTAGTTGTTTTAGATCTATCTAAGATAACAAGATCCATTCAATTGGAACCAACACTCGTCATTGATTTAAGCAGCCTTAATCCAAAATACCAAAGGAACGAATATGTACGACCTGCATTTGAAAAATTAGACGAGGATGTGGAGTTGGACGGGGAATAATGGATCCCACCAATTTCAGCGGTTGGGGTCCTGTGGTTTTCGGAAGAAAACAACAGTTTATTTCACAGAAGAATCAGTTGTATGTGTCTCAGCTATAGTGGGGATGCCAGTGGAAGTTGCCTTTTCCTGTTTGTTTTTATGTTGGTATCTAGTTAATGGTTTCTGAGAAGTATTACTAAATCTCTCAGGGATCACAGTTTCACTAGTACTAACGTTTTCAAGTTTCATTACAAGCATTACTTTGGATTTAGTCAACCTAGTTAAAGGGCACTGAACTCCTAAAGTGAATTTCTTTCTTAGTGGCTTTCATTGAATAACTACATTAGTAAAAATTTTACTGTTGCTTTCCAAACTTGCCTTACTGCGCTCATAAAGCATTTTTTTAACCGAGAGGGATGAATTCCTCAGAAGAATTAAGATTATTTAGCAACACACACATCATGTTTTGTATAAAAATTTAGCATTGATTAATGTCTTGCACAGAGAGTCAGAAATTCAAATTAATTACTTACGCTTATAGCTTAATAAATTGAATCAACACGATTTATGTGTTTCAATTTGATTTATTGTTTCCTTTGGGTTTGATCTTTACCATCTTCCTTGTTGCTTTTATTACACTTGTTTTTAGTGCAATTTTCTCATTTTAGGTGTGTTTCTTTTGATGTCCACGTGCCATTCCTTTGACAAATCAAAGGGTTTTGATGATGATTTACTTGCTGATAAGGGCACTTGGTACTAACCATCTTCTTAGCCACATTGGATTGCATCTAGAAGGGTTAATTACCTTTTAATCGAGTTAAAATGGAAGCTGGGTAAATTGGGATGATAGGTGAATAGTAACACCCATTCGCGCCCTTTTTCTTTTTATACGTTTTTGTGTTTGACCCGGTTTAAACGAGTTTTGACTTTGGGTTCGGGTATTTTTTAAAGGGTATTGGGCCGGTGTTTGTTTTGGGCTTGGGTTAAAAGTTAAAATGGGTTAAAGTTATACACTTAACGACCGTTAGTCATAAGAATTAAAGGACTAAAGGTGTTATGTATTTAAGGACTTATGGTGAGATTGATTTAACATTAAGGCTCATTTGGGTATTTTCAAGGTTTTGTCTTCTTGTGGTTGACCAATGTTTGACCATTGTTGACTTTTGCTAGAAACTCCCGGCTCTTGTGCACTCTATCCGTTCCCGTGTTCGTGTTTGCCCGGTTTTGACCGTTTTCTTGTGATTTTTGCAATATCCGTACCTACACATCACAAATGACAAAACAAGTAATATACAAGCATAATTTGCACAATTTGATCATTTAAGGGCCATGTAAATAAAACAATACCCGGAAATAAATAATTTTATCCCCTTTTAACTTATAACCCCTCACAATCAAACAAGAACAGAAAATTTCCATTAAAAGGTTCAAAAATCATTTAATTTCGCAAGCACCCCCGTTTTACCTTCTTTTTTTATATATGTATATATATATTTATTTTTTTAAGCAAATTATTATTATTTATTTATTTTTCATATTTTTTTTAATAATTTTCTTAATTTACAACTTACAACTTATTTATGTGTGACATAATATATTGCTTTCATTATTCATTGATAACTTTTAGGATCACAGAACAAAAAGCACATAAAGTGTCCAAATGGATAAATTCATCGTCCCCGACTTTCACCTCTCCAAGCCAAGCTTAAAAAACAAGATCATTGCAAAATACAAGTTATGATGCTAACACTACTCATAAAAGCTAATTGTGTACTTACTTTTCCTCGCTCATTCCTAATTTTATATCTCAAGATTTTATTTAAGTCATATACCCGAAGGCTCTTTAAGACTTTATTTCGATACTTATTAATTCCAAAAATAAAGCGTAATGGTTAAAAATGCAATAATTAGCTCCTATCCTTTTTCAAAAGATCAAATGTCATCAAGATTAAAGTCCACATCGAGGCGACCAAAATTTGGCTTTTATTAGGTTACTTAAGCAAGGCACCATTCATGTCATATACCCTAAGGCTCTTTAAGACATAAATGGATCAATCTTATTTGCACCATATTCCCTAAGGCTCTTTAAGGTACAAACAAGACAAAAATTAAGCAACAATATCCATTCCATATACCCTAAGGCTCTTTAAGGAATAAATAAGGCTATAATTTCACTTATTAAATTCTACTTATTCCATATACCCTAAAGCTCTTTAAGGGATAAGCAAAATATTTATTAATGTGATACATATAGTATGCCAAATTAAGTATTCCTGATGTGTACTCATCTTAATCATAAAGGAACTAAAAAAAACTTCTATTAACTAATTATTAACCAAAAAAACCGCACAACTCTATGTTTAGCATCAAAACTTATACTCTACCCTATCATCTCTTGTTATTCACAATATAAAATTTCTAATAAAGAAACTCGTGAATACTTAGCCTAACCAATTAAGATCGGTACTTTAACAAATCACATAGACTGGCAACAATCTCAACTCTAATAAATCGATCTTCGCATATTTAAAATCAATTATGGGAACTTGCAAAGTCTTGACTTTTAAAAGCTAGACTTGCGTTTTATAGCTCCTTGTATAAAAGATTAGCAAAAATCAATCTATTTACGTTAAGGAGAAAGCTAAGATATAAAATCGGCCGGGTCAAAATTTACTTTTCGTTCTCACCAACGGAAAACCTACATTTGTGTCAACTATTTTCTATTTTTTATCAACTACTTTATATTTTTCATTATCATTTTTCTACACACAAATTTTATTTTTTTTCGACAACACAATAAAAAAAATTTAAAATTTGGGTCAAAACGGGGTGCGAGGGACACAGCAAGGCACAGGTAAGATCATATTTCGATAGAAATCCCCCCACACTTAGAATGGAACATTGGCCTCAATGTTCAAAAATATTGGGTTTTACCCCCACACTTAGGAACGAAAAAGGCAAATGCAAAAAATTCCAAGTGTGAAAAGGGAAACACAATATATATACATGATCATAATTAAAGATTCCATAATAAGCTGAAGATCGAAAACCGGATGATTAGAGGATTGAAAACAAGCACGGGTCTTCATGATCCTGAGGAATCCTGCAAAAACGGAACTACATACCATAGAAAGAAGCACGCCCCCACACTTGGGCTATAAAATCACACACTCACTTATTATTAAGAAAATAGAAAGAAGAAAAGACACGGGTTGCCTCCCGAGAAGCGCTTGTTTTTGTGCGAGTCTCTAGCTTGACTCTCCCCGAATTCCTTTGTCCTTGGGGCACAAATAGAAGATTGGAAAAACCATCATCGGGCTTTCATATGCCACCGGCTCTAAGGAATAAAAACTAGAAGCGGAGATGCTGAGGTCAAAAATGGTGTCTTCACTCTCGGAGGAGAGAAGAAAAGAAGAATCCATAGAATAAGTGAGATAAGGAATAAAGATTCTAATAACAAATGTGAGGGAAAAATAATGGCGATCCTTAAAGGGTAACCTCACACATGTCGGATAAATTATTTTCTCATGAATCCCGAGGTTAAAAACTTTAACCATACGCTTCAAATTATCATTATCATGTTCATCCTTTAAGCTTCTTGGGTCATGATCTAAAAACACCTCAGGAGGGAGATTAGGAATAGTGTCGTTAATAAGCAAACTCTCAAGATAGTTTATGTCTCCTTCCAAGTCATAATAATCGTCCTCAAAATCTGTAGAAACATAAGATTTTATTACTTTAAGTTCCTCAAAATTAAGTTCATTCAGAGGAAGAGGAGATGATGTATCATCATTTAATAACTTCTCGAGTAGAAGAATGTCTCCCTCCGGGTCAAAGTCAGCATCATCAATTCCCGGTGGAATTGAATCACTTGTAGGACAAGCCTCGATCTTTTCCAAAACGAAATCACCTCCCGGGTCAAAACACTCATCCTCATTAAGCTTGGAAAGAGGTGTGACCATTAAAGCCGGCTCATCAAGGTTAGAAACATAAGAGTCCTTGTTCTTGATGTCCTCTAACACCTCATTAAAAAGAGGATTTACGTCACTAGAGATGTACTCGTCATTAAATTCAAAAAGAGGGTTCGAATAAATTTTAAAATTTTCTTCCTGAGCGTCCACCTCAAGAAGTGACTCGTCATCACTAGAGGTAAAATCATTATTAAAATCGAAGAGAGTATTAGAGAAAGTCACAAAATGTTAGGAATTTTGAGTTACTTCTGCCAGTACTACTTTACTACTGTTGGTTCAAGATTGATACTGCTGCTAAAGACTGAAGAAATAGACTAAGTAGTTAGTACTGTTAGTTATATTAATTAGTACTTCCAGTACAAATGTTAGTACTGTCAGTATAGTTAGTATTGTTAGTTAATAGTTAGTGTTGTTAGTATTATATAGTTAATACTGCTAAAGTGATATGCATGAGATATATTAGGAATAGATATGCATTATCATTATACGCGTTTTGTAAAGCCCATTAGGGTTTCCTTGGTGCATAAAAGGAACCCTACGGCATAGTTAGAACAGAG
>BQNB010054079.1:19814-39695 GCA_026074375.1 Tanacetum coccineum | reverse complement strand
TTTACTCTTACTAAAGATACACTTGAGAGGATGTTGGATCTAAGATTGACTGCTATATCTGATGATGATGCTGCACTTGATTTGCTAAGATTCATTGAGAAGCAGATTGCTAAGTTGGAGAAATTTAAAGGTAGTAATGGAGATAGGAAGGATCTTTGAGTGTTGGTCTAATCACCACACAACAAATGGTTACCACTTCACCATGTCTAACAAACATCAAGAACTAGCTAGTCCAAAAGCAAACAACTTTTGGTAAAGACTTCTCAAATCCGTTTATGGTTGACAATTTACTAAAAATTGTATGGTTCTCAACTTATCTTGCTTCACAGTAAAGAGTTGGCTAGTCCAGGATCAAACAGTTCCTGGTAAAGACTAATCAAATCTGTTGATAGCTGATAGTTTGCTAAAAACTATATGGTTATCAATGCACCATGTTATGGGAATGAAGCATTGACTAGTCCAAAAGCAAACGGCTTTTGGTAAAGATAAATCAAATCCGTTGATAGTTGATAGTTTACTCGAAACTATAAGGTTATCAATTCACCTTGTTGTTTACAACGAAGAATTGGCTATCCCAGAGCAAACGGCTACTGGTAAAGGAATATCAAATCCGTTAATGGTTGGTAGTTTGCCAAAAATTATAAAGCCAACTTAGTTGGATTTGTTGTGTTGCTGATAAAGAAGGGAAGCTTAAAGAAAATCAAGGTTGTAGAGTTGATACTGATCAAGTTCATCAAAATGGAGATTTGAAGAATAGAAGTGTTTGGATACATCCTCCAGGTCTACAAGATGTTTACACTGAAGAAACACGAAGTTAAACAAGTTCAACAATCATGTTTAGGGGAGGATTGTTAGGAATTATGCATTCCTGACTTAGTATCGTTAGTTATATTTATTAGTACCGTTAGTTGTAATTTGTACTGACAGTATAAATTGTTAGTACTGATCAGATAGTTAGTACTGTTAGTATGAAATACTTAGTATCTTTTAAGAGATATGCATGAGATATCTTAGGAAAGGATATGCATGATCTTTATACGCATTTTGTAAAGCCCATTAGGGTTTCCTTAGTGTATAAAAGGAACCCTAGGCATAGTTAGTTGATATAGATCAACACAGATCAATAGAGATCATATAGCAATCATAGTTTATAATCTTGTAAGATTCAAGTTATAATACAAAGGTTTGATAAAAGTGTTCTTGTGTTCGTCTTAGCATTGTTGATTAGTTTCCGCATAATCAATAGTGTTTAATCAGTGTTTCATTATTGTTGCTTTGGAATTATCTAAAGTAACAAACCCTTTACAAGCTAAAGGTTCAAGATCTATTCAGTAAGGGTTCCTACAGTTCTCTTCTTACACTTGTCTCAGTGATGATCACTTTCGTCCCATCCTCTAGGGCTTGTAACTGAACTTCTCCGTTAATAGTTTTCACCTTTGCAGTAGCCCAAAATTGTTGAATGCACGAAGTGTATATTGTAGGATTAACAGTTAAAGCATATCTTATAGAACTTGCATTAAGAAAATCAACAATTTGTTCAAACCCTTCACTTTCATCGGGTTTATCCAAAAACGCGACTAAATTATGTGTATCAGCAAACGGTAGGGTCGTCATTGTTTTGGGTTTTGATGATAAAAGATGAAATTGAGTTAGGGTTTACGATTAGAGAGTAATGAAAAATTGAAATCGATTAAATGATTGAATGAAACCCTTAATCGAAGTATTTATAAAACTACCCTCAACAGCATTAACGTTCGCTAGCAGTTGAAAGTTATGCCTAACAACATTAACTTTCAACTAGCAGTAGTAAGTAACCCAGCAGTAGTAAGTCAATAGTAAATTAAGCCTAGCAGCATTAACTTACAACCAACAGTAGTAAGTTATGCCTAGCAGCATTAACTTTCTCTAGAAGCAGTAAGTTTATGCCTAGCAGCAGTAACTTTGAATCACCAGCATTAACTCCAATTCCTTTCTAATCCGCATTTCCATCATCAAATTAGTATTTTAACTTACAAATTCTCTCTGTCTATTTTTGATTTCTCTTAATTTTTTTAGCTCACAATTCTCTCTGTCTATTTTTGATTTCTCTCAATTCTTTTAGCTCACAATTCTCTTTGTTTTTTATTTCTCTTAATTCTTTTAGCTCATAATTCTCTCTGTCTATTTTTAATTTCTCTCAATTCTTTTAGCTCACAATTCTCTCTGTCTGTTTTTATCACACATCTCTCTTTCTGTTTTTAATCTCACTAATTCTCTCTGTCTGTTTTTATCTTACCAAAAACTTTAAAGATTGAGCATTCCAATACTAGCAATCAAATATTGAAATCTACTTGCATTAAATGCTTTTGTAAGTAAATCTGCAACATTCTTATCAGTATGAATCTTGATCATTTGAATTAGCTTCTTTTCATTAGAATCTTTGATAAAGTGATGTCTAATCTCAATGTGCTTTGTTTTTTAATGAAAAATTCTTAACTATGCATATAGTACTCTCATTATCAATATAGATCTTTGTATGCATAAAGTTATACCCATAATCCAGTAATTGATTTTGAATCTAAAGCACTTGGCCACGACAACTTGAAGCAGCTACATATTCAGCCTCTGTTATGGAATTAGCAACCACAATTTGCTTCTTGCACTGCCATGAAATCAATCTACACCCAAGAAATTGACAACCTCCTGTTGTGGACTTTCTATCTAAGCTTGCTCCTGCATAGTCACTGTTAGTATATGCCACCAAATCAAAAGGTAAATCCTTAGAATACCAAAGGCCCAATTTAGGTTGACCTTTAAGATATCTAAAAATTCTTTTCACAGCATGAAGATGTGACACTTTAGGGTTAACTTAGAATCTGGCACATACACATACAACAAACATTATATTTGGTCTTGAAGAAGTAAGATACATCAATGAGCCAATCATTGATCTATACATGTGTTCATCTACATCTTCACCATCTGCATCTTTGAGCAAAGGCTTATGGGTTTCCATAGGTGTGTTTGTTGTTTTGACATCACTAAAGCCAGATTTCTTCAAAATCTCAGTCACATACTTGTCTTGGTTTATAAAAATCCCATCTTCCTTCTGCTTCACTTGCAATCCTAGGAAGAAAGTAAGTTCACCCATAGAACTCATCTGAAACTTCTTATGCATCATCTTTTTAAACTCTGTACATAACTTCTTCTTTGTAGACCCAAAAATGATATCATTTACATATACCTGTACTATCAGAATATCACCTTGGTCCCTCTTGATAAACAAAGTTTTGTCTATCTGTCCTCTCTGAAACCTATTTTTTAACAAATAAGTGGACAAGGTCTCATACCAAGCTCTAGGAGCTTGATGCAAACCATAGAGAGCCTTTTCTACTTTGTAAACTTTGAAAACTTTGTCAAGGAAGTCTGGATCTTCAAATCCTGGTGGTTGACAAACATAGACTTCCTCTTCAATCTTACCATAAAGAAAAGCACTCTTGACATCCATATGGTACACCACAAAGTCTTTAAATGAGGCATAGGCTAAGAATAGCCTAATTGCTTCAATTCTGGCAACAGAGGCAACAAATTCATCATAGTCAATCCCTTCTTCTTGGGTGTACCCTTGAGCAACCAATCTTGCTTTGTTCTTTAACAGAATGCCTCTTTCATCCTTCTTGTTCTTATAAACCCATTTAGTGCCTATGGCCCTTTTGCCATTTGGTAAATCCACCAGGGTCCAAACCTTTTGTAATTTGAATTGTTGAAGCTTATCCTGCATAGCTTCTATCTAACTTGGATCCTTCAATGCTTGGATTACCTTCTTGGGTTCTTCTTGTGATAAAAATCAAGCAAACAAGCAATTTTGAAAGTCTTTATGTTTTGTTCTTTGCTGAACTAAGCTAAACAAACCATGTTCTTTCAAATTATTTTTCATTCTTTTTGTTTGAGGTGCTGAAGTCAAGTCTCTAATAATTTGTTCAACTGGGTGATCTTTGTGTATTATTGTAGTTGGAATAGGACTGACAGGCAAAAATGCATCTAAATTGTTCATGTCAGCCTCTGTACCAACATCTTCATCATCATCTGAATAAACAATGTCTTCCAAATTAGGCATATTTAGATCATTTGGAAGTTCAATGCTTGTTTTTGGATCAACATCATTAACTTCTATGACAGCAACATTAACAGTTGAACTAACAGCATTAACATTATTAGTGCTATTTCCATCACTAGCAGTATTAATATTGTTAGTCCTGTTAATACTAGCATCCAACTCTTGATTAACTCTTTGATCCTCTCTTGGCTCCTCTATACTTGGAACCTCGCTGTCTTTCTTGAGAGAATGATGGATCAACAGTCCACAATGGTAGCAGAATGTAATCTTAGCCATGTACTATCTCCATTCTAGCTTTACTTGCATCATCACATACTTTTGTACCTGTATTACCATTAGATTGATTTCTTGCAACAACTGGCTTATAATTCATTGACTTTGTTAGTGCATTAATATCAAATAGCCAATATGGTCCACTTCTTGCAATATTAGGCGTATTCTCACTAAACTAGACATGTAGGTTCTCTTCAACTATCCTAGTTCTACTGTTGAATACTCTAAATGCTTTACTATTGATTGAGTACCTAACAAAGAATCCTTCATCAGCCTTACCATCAAACTTGCCTAAGTGATCTATGGTATTGAGAATTGTAACAGGATACCTAAATGGTCTCATAAATCCTAAAATTGGTTTTCTACTAAGAAAAAGTTCATAAGGGGTCTTGTTATGAGGCTTAGTTACTAATACCTTATTTTGCACATAGCAAGCAGTATTAACTGCTTCAGCCCAAAAAGTAGTAGGTAGCTTAGAATCAGCTAGCATTGTCCTAGCAGCCTCAAATAGTGTTCTGTTTTTCCTCTTAGCTATTCCATTTTGTTGAGGAGTTTTAGCTACACTAAATTCTCTCTTAATACCTTTTCTCTCACAAAACTGATTCATCTCCTTACTCTTGAACTTAGTTCCATTGTCACACCTAATTACCTTAACCATTTAATCTATTAGATTTTCTACTCCAGTTATAAAGGACTTAAGAATGCCACTAGTCTCATCCTTAGTAGCTAGAAAGAAAACCCAACTAAACCTACTATAATCATCTGTGACAACTAGGCAATACATCTTTTTCATTAAGCTTTTTTACAAATGTTGGACTAAACAAATCCATACCGGAAGGGATTTAGCCGTACAATAGCAACGTACTTTCGATTTTGTTCCATCTTGGTACGTGAACTTTTTTTTGGTTCCATCTAAGTAACAAAAACTTTATGCTTTTGTTGTTTCTTTGCACCAACTTGGTATAGGAACGGATAAAAAGTTTATTACCGGCTATTTAGTCTATCGTGACTCGTGAACTTTTTTTCTACATTGTCTCAGTTTTGGTACGTGAACTTTTTCTTAATGTTACGTTTTTGTACGATGAATTTTTTCTATAAAAATGTTTAATACTTTGTTTTTAAAATCACGTGGAATTATTTTATAAATATTTTTTTTGATCCGTTA
Organism: Tanacetum coccineum; assembly: GCA_026074375.1. NCBI lineage: Eukaryota > Viridiplantae > Streptophyta > Magnoliopsida > Asterales > Asteraceae > Tanacetum > Tanacetum coccineum. The sequence goes on along the minus strand of BQNB010054079.1, from coordinate 34,161 downwards.
AAAATTTTATAAAAGGGCAATTCGCAATATAAAAAGGTACTCATCTTAGGTTCATTATTTTTTTGTTGAGATTTATTATTTTTTTCAAAATTAATTTTTTTTTTCGAAATTTAAATTATTTAAAAAAAGTTTTTGGTTAAAAAATTTTTAGAATTTTTTTCTAAATTAAATTTTTTTTAGAAATTAAATTTTTTTTTAAAAATTAAAAAAATTTTTAAAAAAAATTTTGGTTAAAATTTTTTTAAAATTTTTTTCAAAATTAAATTTATTTTCGAAATTAAAATTTTTTATTTTTTTCAAAAATTAAATTTATTTCTTCGAAAATTTAAATTATTAAATAAAAATGTTTTTGGTTAAAAAAATTTTAGAATTTTTTTCAAAATTAACTTTTTTCTAAATCAATTTTTTTTAAAAAAATTAAAAATTTTTAAAAAAAATGTTTGTTTAAAATTTTTTTAAAATTATATTTTTTTTTTTAAATTAAATTAAATAAACAACCGTTAGTATAAAGGGAATAAGGTTGCAAAGTTTTAAGTTGGCTAAAAAGCCTATACGTTTACAAAAGGTCCTTTAGTGTACCAAAAATGTAGCTATCGGTTTTTTAAAAACATAGTTTGACGGTGCAAATTAACACGAAACTTGAAAGTTCGTTACATTAAGTGGAACAAAAAAAAGTTCACGTACCAAAATGGAACAAAACTGAAAGTACGTTGCTATTGTACGGTTAAATCCCTATGCAATATATGTAAATGTTGGTGATGAACTCTATACTTTTTTGGACTTATAGTTATACATCTATGTTGGCTTTCCCTTTTGGACCATGCAATTAAGTGTTGATTTGTTTTCAAATAGTTTTAAAGGTAAACCTCCTTATAAGATTTCCCATTAACCCAGGTTTTTTCATAGTTTTGAAAATTTATGTGTCCAAGCCTCCTATGCCAAAGTTTAGATTCACTCAGATGTGCTTTTACGATGAGATAAGTTAGTACCCTCTTTAGAACAATATTCTTTAAATTCATCTCTTTAAAATATTATTCTTTCTAGGAACTTTAAGTATAACATGACTTTCATAGTTAACTTAAGATTGGAGATCTTATAATAAAAACTATATATTCAGTGCCTTTAACAGAGAACACTATTCTTTTTGTCATCACAATTGTTAGATCACTAAGAGGTTGTATATAAAACTTTCAATCTCTCTATACAAAATAGATACACATTCTAAATTTTAAGTACCAGTGTATTGTTTAATTATACCTTGCTTTGTAATTTTCCCTCCTTATGGGAGTTATCTCCGCTCTAAATGGCTAACATATGTCCTTGCTATTATTTTTCTTGTTTAAAAAGTCAACGTAATGATATAGGACATAGTTGTTTACATATGTGGTTCATTGTTGCCATATCTATTTGAGCATAACTCTGTCCAATCACTGTCCTTTCTGCTGTGCATACAAAAATCTTGATATGGATTTAACTGTATACATATAGGTGTAAAGAATATACAGTCTCTTTTTGGGGAACCAATATGCCAATGCACTGACTTGGATCTGCCTTATTGCATCAATATTATTCAAATATTTTAAAAATTCATTGATTCACGGGTTCTGTGTTATGGAAAACATGGTCTGAAACTTTAGTCTTTGGTTTCTAAACTCCTATCACAGTGTTGAGTCCGTTAAGTACATACATTGACATTATTTACACTTATAACAAAATTAACTACTGATTCTATTTGGTTTAATACCCTATGCCAGCTTTAAACTACTATTATTTTAACCTCTAAAAAGTATTTAAACATTTTATCATTTACAGTTTTAACCCTCTGGATTAAAATTTTATTTTTTAAATGTTGTTTTCTTGTGAAAATGGGTCTTTTAACTGTTGAATGTTATGTTTTAGAAAGATATCCATTTGTCAGCGCATTCGCTGTTGTTTTTGAGTGGCCAGCTCATTAACTTGATAGACAGTATTAACTGGATACTAAGCCAGACTTCATTAGTACTGCTCTTGGACAATGTTATTTTTAGGAGGAAAAGGGGTGAGTCCTTTAAATTTAGCATAATTCTCATGAATCACACCTAATTAGTATTGTATACCAATACGTTTTGTATTTTGATAAATTCTGTTTTTGAGTCACCTTTTTACTGAATATACCATGAATAGTGTATCAAAAACTATCCACATTACAATAACAGTTGACTTTGTTTAAATAATCTCAAAATTTATTCCTAATCTTTGAGACATCAAATTATTCTAGTTTCTTTGATTGCCTCTAGGAGTATGAGTGTTTTGCCTAAGTTGCTTAACCTGTTTAGCAGTTTTTCCTTTAGGTTTAACAAACTCTATCTTAGCAAAACTAGGCTTAACTGTTTTCTTTTCAATCTTAGCCTGAGGCACATCTTCTTCCTTACTATCAGACACCCAATCCTTAATAATTAGAGCACTGATGTGTAGCAAAACAAATTTAATATACTTATATAGTATTAATCCCGTAAGAATTCTTTCCAAAATACTTCTCAAAAAAAGAGAAATAGTAAAAATTTACTAAAGAAACAATATACAATTTGATATTTTTATCCGGGATAGTTTTACTTTTCCTGGGTCGTGTCCCAACGACTTCGTGTGAATTGGAGGAGATTTGGGAATTAATTCGGATTCGATGTTTAAGAATGATATAGGATTTTTGAATTATTGATTACTCTACAAAATTATAATAGCACGAATTAAAGACAATTGACCAACTCCTTTGAATATTATAAAAATGCACGACTAAGTAAAAAACGCGAGCTAAACTGAATTTAAAATCTAAGGCAATACTGTTAACCAATTTTATACCATAAAAATCTCAATTTAAAAAGAAAAATTTTAGGAAAAAGATTGGAATTTTTTATTATTTTTGAATTTTTTTATTGAATTTCTAAAAAGAGTATGAATTAACAAAAATAATTTTTCTAAAAATAAAATTAAATTAATTTACAAATTTTGTTTTTTATTTTTCAAAAATTACTAGATTAAAAGAAAATTAATGCAAAAAGAATTTTATTTTTCAACTATTTTTCTATTCTTATATGATTTTTCTACAGAAATAGATAATTGACTAAAATCTATTTAAATTCCCTTAGAAAATACAATTTTACTGGCATAAATATGGAAAAAAATGGTTTTAAAATAATAACAAGATGTGCTAGAAATCAAATGACACTAAAAAGCCCTAAAATTTTTATCAACCTTAATCGAAATCCCTAATTGTTCAATATTAAACTATAAACCCTATTTTAATAAAACTAATTTCTAAAATTTAAATCTATTTTATTTATACTAAAAAGACAGGGTAGAAATTGCAATAAAGGAAAGAAAAGGGTAGGCGGGCAAACAATTAGGAATTTACACAACAGTGTAAACGGGTAACCTTCAACTATGGGAAAAATACAAAACAGACCCTACGAATTTGCTTATTTTTGGCTTATTGAAAAATGAGATTCAGCAAAAACTTAAAACTACAAACTTAAAGACTAGCTTATTCTAAACAATATTAACAAAGGCAACTTGGACTTTTAACAACTATATAAGCTAAAAAATAAGCATCTTCAAACCTGTTACAGTAAGTAGGCTTTTAACTAGTTTCTTAGATTTTGGCTTATTCTATGCTTATTACTTGATGAAATTTGAAACTAAAAGATGCTAATTGTGGCTTAAGATGTACACTAAAGGTATTTGAAAAGAAATAAGCTAATGTTAAACTAAAGTAACAAGAAAATTGATATTAAAAAGTGCTAGTTTTTGCTTATTTCTGAGAATGCTTTTTTCAATAAAGCTAAACTGCTTATTTTTAAACTTCTAATGCTGAAATTCTAACAATAAGCTACCCTACTTACCTTTAATCAACCTAGATAAAAGGTTTTTACAAATTCAAACTAGAAATTAAAATTTCGCATAAATGATTAACTGCTAAAAAAATCAAACTGCTTGCTATGTTTATGCTGTGATGTACTTGGCATTTGGATCCAGTGTCAGGCTATATTCAAAATGAAAACTTAACAAGTTACTAAATGCCTTTCTACCTGAATTAACTAATTGTGAATCTAAAATGCTTATAAATTTCTAAAATCTAAAGTTACTTTACTGAAAAATTGCCCTGGTGCAAATGAAAGTTTTTACACTCTAAATTGTGGAATTCTAAAAGCTAACATCTAAAAATTGTTTAAAACCTTGTAAAATGACCTCACTCAGCTGAATGATAGAGTTAGACAAGATGCTTTTGACTTTAAAAGTCAAACAAGCATTTAACCAAACACTCCCTTATAGTGAACTGTCAAAGCTAAGTACACTTAAATTCTATTTAAAAGCTAAATCAGCTTAAGCTTTTTATCTACTTCTATTTAATATGACCTTCTTAAACTATGTGAACTATAAAATCTATAGCTTATTTAGAAAAATATAAGCCTACTTAATCTTATATGGATTTATACTTCTTACAAATTGACAGTTTTAAAAGGATGAAAGGATAAAAATGATTACTACTAGAAAAGCTTTAAGCAAAAACACCTATTGCTAATTAAGGATAAAATGAAACATTGCATTATACATGAGAATACTTAGAATAAGCAGTTTGTATTAAGCTATGAGTTTGCCAAAATGAGATATAGAGAATAGAACCTGGATCCTTGTTGTCTCAGTCACTAAGCCACTCTAGTTGAATGAGTGGCTTAAAAAGCTTGTACCTAAGTGGCTCCCTAGCCTCTAAACCTCAATAAGCTTGATTTAAGCTTATTGTCCTTTTAGCTTCCCATAATGAAACATAATACACATTTCAAGTTATCATTATTTGTATGGTAATATTGTAAATTGAGTAAACTGACTATGGATTAAAAAAACAGGATTTGAACTAAATTTGAGCTTACGAAAAGGAATAAGCTCAAATGAGCTTATTAAAAGCTTATTTGATGAAAACGAATTGGAATTGAAATCAAAGTACAAAAATACTTGTAAACTAAATTGTATTACTCAAAAGATGAAGTACAAGCTTAGAAGAAGAGATTACAAGAGCTTAGAACGAATTTGCTAAAACTTGAAAGACAATTGCTTAAAATTGAGAAATTACAAAATGAAAATTGAAAACCAAAAAAACAACCCCCGAAAAATGAGCACTATGCTTCCTATTTATAGAGAATAGATGAAGAGAGGGGAGAGATTCATGAAGCTTCCATTAATTCTTGGCCCTTGATCATTTGCGAGTCAATTATAGCCGTTTGATCATTGGTGTGAGGTGTTCGAGCCAATGAAATGATGCCACGTGGTCGATTTGATGAGGAGGTGGTTTTAGAACAGGCTTCGAGTGTTTATAGAGGAGCGGGGGGGGTTGTGGGGAAATTAGTGATTGGTTTTTTGGGGAAAAAAAGGGCGGGTGGGTTATGCAGTTTTTTGGGTTGTTGGGAGTTTGTTACAAGCCGAGTTTCTCTGTTTTAAAAAAATATGAAGAGTTTGTTCAACAATGGCCCTGCGATGTGACCCACGTCAATGTGAAGTATTATAAACACAAGTTTGGTAATGACAAGATCAGTCATTGTTCTTTCTTTTTTCTTTTTCCTTCTTTAATAAACAAAACTTTTCACTTTATTCATCTTTAGTTCCCTTGAATTTCAAAACTCTAAATATGGCCTTATAATGTTGACACATTGTCATTATTAGTGCTGGCTTGATTTTTGGCTTTTTGACTTTCATTCTTGCTGTATCGGCTGTTCCGGCTATTTATTTTTTGGATGTTTCTTCACTCTTGACTTGTCTTTTCGTTTCCATTGTCGGTTTTTTAGACTTTGTTTTTGCTTCTTTTTGTCCTTTCAATCCTTTCCTGCACAATTAGACACAAAAGCACATCTTTTTATATTCTTTTGGCATTTTTATTGGCTTTTTTTTTGGCAAAATCCGGGGGGTTTTTTCATATATACACAATTTAGCTTTTATCAATATTCCCCAAACTAAGGATTGCCGTTTGTCCTCACGCTATGTTGTCAAGTGTATAATTTCGTTAAACTAAACTAGTTTCAATAATTGCCCTGTTGAACCTTTCTATTGAATTCACCTTTTTTTTAAACAAATTATGCTTTTGAACATTTAATCCATGGAAAAAACATTAATGGCAATCATTGACAATATTTTGAAACTTTTAGGCTCATTGAAATAGGCTACTCTTTCCCGATTAATTGAGCACAAATAGGAAAATTCGTCATCCTTAACTTTTCACTAGACTAAACAAAAGCTATTAAACAATATTAAACAAGATCATTGTCAATATAAGTCCAAATGATTAAGCTCTTATACTTACAACTTGTGAACTTTTCACTCCCAGGAATAAATTAATGATTAAGATGTGTGCACTCTTTTTAACTCAACCATAGATCAATTTATCTTCATAGTTGAAATTCATCTAAGCTTTACAAATAAGCCTTGTGAGCTCAAATGTTAATAACATAGATAAATCTCGACTCAAAGCTAAAAGAGATTCGGAAACAAAACTTATAAATTGATTTGAGAAAATGAAATTTTTAACCATTCTTTTTATTTTCCATGTACTATAATTATTTTTTTTTTTTTTTTGCAATAGGAATGTTGTTCTTAGTTCGAACCCCTACTTAGGCCTTTCTCCCAAATAGGATATCGCAACAACAACCGGTGTTCTTAGTTCGAACCCCCACTCCGCTGCTAACGTTTGTGGGTTATCGCGACAACACCTTTTCCTACAAAGCCTAGAATCCAAAGTCCCTTAGTTGCAATCATCACCTAGGCCGCGCTCCCTAGTGATGAATGCCTACGAACCTTGATCCTACGTACATAGTTTTAATCCTTAGTTGCGACCCCATCCGAGTCTTTCTCTCAACATGGATACGCCAACGATTAAAAACTACATATAGCTTTTGTTATTCTATTTTTTCGAATGCTTCATTGGCACGAAAAATAATGCTTTTGCATTAGAAATGCTTCATTGGCATTCTTTTTATAATTATCTTTTTGATGAATGGAAAAATTTCATTTTAGAAAAGCAACTTATAAATTTGAAACCAAAAATCTTACTTACATATTAAAATGAATTCTTTTTCAAAATGTAAGACTTTTTCTAAAGACATTGGTTGACTTAGCTAAATTAAAAAGAGCACGTATGATTAAGTGTGTTAAGAGCTTATGGGAGTAAAAAGACACAAATTATTCATATAAGCTTTAGGTTTTCCAAATAAACCTTGCTTAAACAAATACACTTATATTTAACTACATCATCTCTTGTTCTTCACATTTTAAAATCCAAAGCAATAGGATTTGTGAAAGCTTGGCCCTACAAAAGGTAGGTTAAAGAACTAGCTAGGGCATTTTCACCCGGTCAAGTCAAAATTAACTCCTATTTCTCACCAACGAACTACCAAAAAGTGGTGTTCTTTCCCAAACTAAGCTTCTATTGAGCTTTTCTTGTAAGCAAAAATTTAAAATTTTCCACTTTTTTCACAAAAAGGATAATTCAAAAAGGTTCAAACAAGGTTGCGTGAAATGCAAGTCAATATCGAAGATATCCTTCCCCAAACTAAAATGAAACATTGTCCTCAATGTTTGAAAAATAAGGGTCAAAAGGAATCTTTAAACAAAAATTCTAAGGTCATGCCAAAAGAATAGATGTTAGTTCGATAAAGACAAGGATAAAAGATTTCCCACTTTATGAAGAGAAGATTGGAGACCATCAATGGAAATTGTGGGCATTGCTTTGTTCTTCCACAATATTGAACCATGAATCTTCCAAAATCCGGAAAACCTAGACAAACAAAAACGACTTAAAACGGCTTAGTTTTTGTTCACCGAGTACAAGCTATACTCGACCCCGAATTGATTTGTCCTTGGGGAAGCAAAGAGAAAATCAAAAGAAAATAAAAAGGATAAGCATGGGGTGCCTCCCACGAAGCGCTTGTTTATTAAAGAGTCCCCTAGCTTGACTCATTTCCCCAAACTAGGTTCATTATGGAGGATAATAGTAGGAATGAAGAAATTCCAAGAGGTGGAAACCTCCCCAAACTAGGGAATTAGTACGGATGAAAGGTGGGACAATTGAGGGTGGGTCAAAAATCTTAAGAGTTAAAGAACTCTTCCTCGTAAGCACATTATCAAAAATACCCGGATCAAAAACTAAGACCTTAGGGTTCAAAATATCATTCTTAGGCTCAACTTGAAAGTTTTCAAGGTCAAAGTCTAACATCATTTCAAAAGAACGGGTGGGCAGGGTGGGTAAAACATTTGGCTCATGAACTTTAGAGTTCTTATCAACTAGGATACCCGGGTTGAAAACTTTATCCTTATTACAAACCAAATTATTTCCTTCAACATAACTTGAACTACCGGGTTCAAATTCATCACTTAAGCTCTTAAAAACATTTGAACTTGATTTGTCAAAGTCATCACTTAAGCTCCTAAAAAACACTTGAACTTATTTGTCCAAAATCTTTGGTTTTAATCACTATCAGAATCCATTCTCTCAAGCAAAATCCTCTCCATAACAAAATTCTTTTTCCACTCATCATTGTTAGTAATCCATCTCAAAGAGATCATCAATCATTATCAAAGAGTCGTCTTTTGTAGAGACTCCCAAATAAGTTTCTTGTGTGAAAATGGACATGTCATCTAAACAAACTCTTTTGACCATACGTAGTATTTTCATTAATGAACTCCTCAACTTTGGACTCAGTGGGATCACTAGTAGGGTCACCGTAAAACAAAAACTCGATCTCTCTAATAACATCATCTGGAGTCATGTCATCCCTCTCTGGGTATGATGAGAAGTCAATAAGAGCAAGTTCATCGGCGAACTCATCCAGAGAGTACTCACTAGCCTCTGAAGAAGAGAGGCTAGGAGAAGATGAAATTGGAGACTCAATTGAGGGTTCAGAATTAACTTTCGGAGAAATTTGTCTAGATACCTCAATAGAAATGATTTCCTCGTCGTCTTCAAAAAGAGGTTCAAAATAACCTAAGAGTTCCTTATGAACCTCCTCCTTAAGAATTGACTCGTCATTTCTAGAGGGAAAATCATCTTTTTTCTCAAAGAGAGGGTTTGAAAAAGTCTTGAAACTTTGAAAATCATCACAAAGAGGAAAATCACACTCTTTTCCAATTTTGGACTCTCTTGGGATTGGAATGAGATCTTCTTTGTCTAATTCCTTGTTTGGAATAAAGTTAAGATCCTCATCCCCCATTTTGAAAGAGTCCTCAAGATTATTGTTTTTGGAAAGATGTTGAAATTGCAACCTAACGGAGCATTTTGAGGTGAATTGAATAACTCTTCCTTGGTGAATGATTCTAAAATTCTCTAAGTTTGATGTAAAACAAGCCCTTCTTCTAGCAACTGGGTCAGATATTTTCTTAACTTCTTCCTTTTGTTTGATAATTTCTCCCACAAGAGAGTCAAACTCTTCAACAATAGTAGATGTGGGAGAAGAAGAATCATTACTCTCAGGTCACGAACACAAGAATCTTTGAACCGTCATCTAAATAGTAAATCATGTGGATTGACTCTTGTCTTGACTGACCATCACCTGATTTAAAGACTAATCCTTTCCATACCCATCCCCCTTTTTATTAAAAATCAAACTAGCTCTTCCCCGTTGACGTCAATTAAAGACCCATGCGGTCCCTTAAAAGGCCTACCAAGTATCAAAAAGTAACACGGTAATTGACCTCCATATCGACTAACCACGAATTAGCGGGAAAGGAAAAATTTCCAACCTTTACAAGGCACATTCCTCTGCAATGCGGTTGGAAAGGCTACTGAACCATTGGCAAGCTCGATGGGAGGGTCATCTTGGTTTGTGACAAGCTCAGGTAGCTTAAGCTTTTGATAAATCCCTAATGGCATGAGATTAATGCTGGCCCCTAAGTCAGCTAGGACCATCCGGTTTAAAAACTATTCTTTCCAAACCATCTCTTATCACTAACTCTTCCCCGTGAACATCAATTAAGACCCGTGCGGTTCTTAAGAAAGGTCTACCAAGTATCAAAGGAACACGACTATCTCAATCAACTTTTCTTTGTTTGTCAACAAGCTTTTTAACATCTTTTGATACTTAGGCATTAAAATCAAAGCATCTGCCAAAGTAATGTCTACATGAATCTTTTTGAACATTTCCCAAAACTTTTGTATTTGCACTTTATCATTTTCACCTTTCTTTTCATGCTCTACCCTAGAAGGATATGGAAGTTTGGTCTCTTTAGAAGGTTCTTTTGATGGTGGAGAATTATCAACTTGAGCAGAAGAAGGCTCAGGAGAAATTGGACTGCTCACCGGCTTAACCGGATCATGAGATTTTTGGATAACCGGAGGTTGGATGTCTTTGGTGCTCGGTAGCACCTTATCCTTGGTCACCTCGGTTTCCTTCTCAGTCAAAGGTTCATTCTCATCATAGAGAGGAGGTGGAATTGGTGGCACCGGTGTGTAAGAAAGTCCGCTTCGAGTCGTAATGGCTCTAGCTTCACACCTTGGGTTTGTGATGGTATTACTCGGTAAAGTGGTAGGTACCATAGAAGTAGAAGTTGAAGGCTGACTTTGATTTTGGAAGAAACCACTCAACATGTTTTGCAAATTGTTTTGGAAATCATTTTGTTGATTCACGAAAAGATTATGTTGAGATTTCAACTCATTCTTGAATTCTCCTTTTAAAGAGTTGATTTGGTTTTGTAAAGTAGCTTGAACTTCACTCCTAATCTCAGCTTTCAAATTGGTAATATGGTTCCTCATAGCCTGCATACTCCCCTCGGTGGTTTTCTTGAAAGTATCCAATTGATTAGCAAGCACAATTTGAGAATTTTGTGGTGGACTTTGGTAAGGTACCATTCCTTGATGAGGGATATTCCCTTGATTGGATGGTTTACCTTGGTTTGAAGGAAAACCAGGGGGGTGAGTATGGTTTGCTAAGTTGGGAGGACGGTATCCGGCATTTCCATGTTGAACAAAATTACCAACCGAAGCGGTTTGTTGAAATTGTTGGAAATTATCATGATAAACCGGGGACTCGTAACCTCCTCTAGTCATTGGGCACACATTAAAACTATGATTATTACCACAAGTGGTACACCTTTCCTCAACTGCTTTGACGGGTGCAGGAGTAGTAACAACTAAAGCTTTCATTTCATTCAACATTTTGTTCATCTTGATAGTCATCTTATCCTCGAGAGAAGCGGCTATTTGTTGCATATCGAAAGAATTATTGGAAGATGAAGAATTAGAAAGAGGAGCATCCGTACTCACTCTTGAATCATTAGCACGACTTCTTGAGTAACGAACTTTTGACTTGCTTTCAATAATCGCTAAACCTTCTTGAGGCATTTTGTCCAAGAAATTGCCACCTGCTGCAGAATCTAAGGCATCTTGATCGTTTGAATTCAAAGAATTATAAAAAGTATCAAGTTGGTGGAGTTCTGAAAAGCCATGGTGAGGACATTGACGAAGGAGTCCTTTAAAACGTTCCCATGCTTCATTAAAGGCTTCGTTTGGTTTTTGGTAAAAAGTAATGATCTCATTCCGATAGTAAGTGGTTTTTGAAGGTGGAAAGTATTGGTTTATGAATTTTGAAACAAGGTCGTCCCAAGTGAGAATTGATCTAGGAGGTTCTTTGTCTAACCAATCTCGGGCTTCACCGTCTAGAGAAAAAGGAAAAAGCAAAAGCTTTATCGAAGTGTTCGGAACTTCTGGATGTCTAAACGTTGAAGTGACCTTATTAAAAAATCGAAGGTGATTGTGGGGATCTTGTCTACCCGTAAACTTATTGCTTTGCACAAGATTGATTAAAGGTTGCTTAAGCTCGAAATTGTTAGCATTAATCGGTGGTACAACCAAGGCTGTCAAGATCGCGATCCCACCTGAGATCGTTTTTGTCTTTGCAAGATCGATATCGTAAGATCGGATCGAGATCGTAAGATTCTACAAATTTATCATGTTCTGTAAGCAACAGATAAACGAGTCAAACTATTTTTATTTCTACTCATCATCAAATATAAATTTATATAATATCCTTTTGAAAATGTCAAAGTTCAAATTTAAAATACCAAAGTAAAAGTAAAACACAAAAAAGTCAAGTTTCAATCATCACATTCACAATTTAGCGGAATAAAATTACAAAACATGCGTAATAAACGTCTCAAAACAAAGTACTTCACTAGTATCACTACAATTAAGTTGTCTGAATTAAAACTTAAAGGTTAATAGTTAAAAGTTAAAACTGTGAAAAGGTAAAAGATAAAACAACAATTACCTGTAAGAAATTTTTTGCTTAAGGTAACTAGAACATGAGAAGAAGAACCCTAATTTGTTTCGTGTAATTTCAATTTGGGGAAAGTAGATAATTAGGTTTATTGATTAGAAAATCTAGGAATGAAACGTCAATACTTGTTACTGAGATCAGCGGACTCGTATTGTTCTTTTTTGGCCTAAAAAAGTAATGGGCTAGTAAGTATGTAAGTCAATAAGTTAGTAACTTGGTAATTTGGTAAACTCGTATCGACACGCGATCCTACGATCTTACGCGCGAGTTTACGATCCTACTTGCGATCCTACCTCTGATGCGATCCTACACCGATCCTACACGATTTTATCAGGTAGACACGTAAGATCGTACGATCTTACGTGTAAACTCGCGAGTTTGACAGCCTTGGGAACAACTATAGCATCTTCATAACCCTCGATGGGTGCTTGTAACATTTGGGCCATCGTTCGATTGTCGGCCATTGGAACAACGTTTTGTTCAACAATTGGTTCTTCAAAATTTTCAACAACCGGAAGAGTTTGTTGTTGACGACGTCTACGAGATTGCGAACGAGTGCGCATAAAAAGAAAAACTAACAATTAAAAAGCAAAACTTTTACACTAATTTTTTTTTTTAACAATGAATTTTAACGATTACACGGAAGAGACTTAAACCAAATAATCAACTACTTCACGGTAGCTCTTGAAAATTGCTTTTCAAGGTGAGCCGTACTTGGTAGAGACACAAATGGCAAGTGTTAAATCTTTGATTACGAATTGGGAACAATTGCAAGTTCACCGGAAATTGAAATGATAATATCTCAATGGAAGATATTATATGTTGGTGTTCGATTACCAACTTTGTTTATTTTATTTTCTTTTTTTTTAAAGGACAATTTTTTTATGTTTTTGATTTTTCTATTTTTTTTTTTATCTTTTACTTATACTAAAAAGAAAAGGAAAATATTTTTTACTTTTTATATTTTATTGATTTTTTTTTTACTTTTGAATTTTAAAACAAGAATGAAACTTTCGAGGACGAAAGGATCTTCAAACCAAATCAACAAACACAAAACGTAAGAATCGTAAACACTAATCCCCGGCAGCGGCGCCAAAAACTGATTGCAGTTTTACGTACCTATAAAATATATAATAAAAATACTACTTAGGTAAATTCCAACTATTCACCTTTAACCAAGGTAAAAAGTTAAGACTTACAAAAATAATATATAATATATAATATACGTATGTTTAAACCGGGTAAGTATGATCACCCGGGTCGTTATCCCCAATGACTAGTGAAATTGAAACCACGTTTAGGTTCGGATCCTGATTTGAATGAAGCAAGGATATTTGATTTGGAACGATGTAAAATTAAAATGAACAATTAAACAAATTCGGAAACGAAACTATTAAGCAAAATAGACTAAAATTAAACCCTAAAAATTTTGCAACAAATTATACTAAAGAGATAAAATGAAAAGAAACTTTATAAAAATAAAAGCCCTAATTTTTACTTTTTAATTAAAGTCTAATTAAACTAATTAAAAACTAAACCTAGTTATTGATGAAAATTATAAAACGTAACAAAGAAACTTAACTAAGGACTAATGGTGTAAAGATCTAAGAGACTAACGGGGAAACTAACAAACTAGCGGAGGGACTAACTGAAAAACAATTAAAATCGAAAAGTTACACTTTCTACCCTGAGAATCTATCCCGACAACAAACTAAGTCCATAAAGCATTCAAAATTTTAAAGAGCTTAAAATGAAAAACTCAAAGAAGCAAAGTTGTAAAGGAAGCTAGTGGGAACAAGATTAATAAAGACACTTAGGGCTGAAATCCACTAATAAGCTCTTAAAGAGCTTATTTCTAAACTGACCTCAGAAAGGAAGGCTTAACCTTTGATTTTAGAAAATAAGCTATAAAAAACTCAAAACTAGATCAAAATGAAAAAGGAAAGAAGTCCTAAAGAGCTTATGATGTGCTTAATCTAAGAATGCAAAGAAATCAAAGCTTAAACTACTCTTATGCTACTGAAATTGATCAAGAAATAAGCAAACTCAGGAAATAAGCAAAG
>BQNB010054079.1:0-17134 GCA_026074375.1 Tanacetum coccineum | reverse complement strand
TTGCCATTTTTGGTCTGTTTTGGGTTTAATTGGGTTATTTTAGGTATAAATGGATATGTGTATTCTACACTTATCATGTAGCTTGCCTTTTAATTGCTTTTTCCCATAGAGTTAGAAAACCCAATCCAATTTGTGATTATTCAAGCATTATTATTATCAAACCAAAACTTGATTTTCAAATTCACGCCTCGACGGAAAATGACCCGGGTAGGTTTTTTGTGGGTTTTGCTTTGGTTAAAAGTGAAATCCTTTTCAAATACCTCACGAAATACTTACACTCTACTATCATTGATATTATCCTTATTATATATTTATTATATATTGTATTTTTATATATAGTAAAGATTTGTAATCAATCACAACAATATATCACAAGTTAAAGATTGAAGTTAAAGACTACGAGCTCAAGACTAAATTCAAAGCATAGTATGCTAGGTTTAAGTTTTTGTAAATTGGAGTGACCTTCCTTAGGAGGAGATTGTTAGGAATACTAAAAGTATCGGTCACTTCCAATATAGTTAGTTGTAGCTCGTAGATTAATCATATGTAATGTTAGTAAGCTAACCGAGCCAAAGGCTCATGGAAAGCCCATGACTAAGCCCATGACCGGCCATATATAGGAGTATTTATACCCTCTCCACACTTGGAGAGGGTGTTGGTTGTTCATTTTTCACATACACCTTTATGCATTTTCTCTTATGTTTACTTTCTCTCTCTAAAGTGTTCATCCAACCACTCTCTCACTAGAAATACCTCTCTTTCTATATCAAAGTATGTTAATGATTATTCTTCATTATGCCTTTCGGTGTTGTGCACGCTGTCTCATCTCTTTTGACTCGTAGTCAGCAAAGAGGTATATTATGCCTTTCGGTGCTATACACGATAGCTTATCTCTTTTGACTCATAGTCAGCAAAGAGGTATATTATGCATTTCGGTGCTATGCACGCTGGCTCATCTCTTTTGACTCGTAGTCAGCAAAGAGGTATATCTTACATTTCGGTGCTATGCACGCTAGCTCATCTCTTTTGACTTGTAATCAGCAAAGAGGTATATTATGCCTTTCGGTACTATGCACGCTGGCTCATCACTTTTGACTTGCAATCAGAAAAGAGGTATATTATGCCTTTCGGTGCTATGCACGCTGGCTCATCTCTTTTGACTTGTAATTAGCGTAGAGGTATATTATGCCTTTCGGTGCTATGCACGCTGGCTCATCTCTTTTGACTTGCAATTAGCAAAGAGGTATATTATGCCTTTCGGTGCTATTTACGCTGGCTCATCTCTTTTGACTTGCAATCAGCAAAGCGGTATTATTATGCCTTTCGGTGCTATGCACGCTGGCTTATCACTTTTGACTTGCAATCAGCAAAGAGGTATATTATGCCTTTCGGTGCTATACACACCGGCTCATCACTTTTGACTTGTAATCAACAAAGAGGTATATTATGCCTTTCGGTTCTATGCACGCCGGCTCATCCCAAATGTGTTAACATCATTCGGGGCATCCTTGATGGCTTGGCATCGTATAGGGGTAAAATGTAGCGCGTCCATGATGCTTTGATCTCCATTGAATTATCATGCCATACAGTTAGTCTTACAAAATAAATTATGAAAGCTTTTTGCTTTCTCCCATTAAATACGACAAATACAATATATCACCTGTTTTAATACCAGATCGGATCGCAACAACATGTGACACAAACAATGGTGATATCACACCACTATAGTCCCCCCAGTTTAACGGTGCTATATCTTAATAGTATTATTAAACATAAGTACAACGAAGTGTTTTATATAACCTGATGAAGTAATAATGGTAATATTATCCATGAATGTTACATATCAAACATTCAATGTTTCCCATATT
This sequence comes from Tanacetum coccineum, assembly GCA_026074375.1. NCBI lineage: Eukaryota > Viridiplantae > Streptophyta > Magnoliopsida > Asterales > Asteraceae > Tanacetum > Tanacetum coccineum. Next base: position 15,266 of record BQNB010054079.1, on the reverse strand, counting down.
TGACACTTAAAAATTTAGTGGCTTGGAAGTGAATACTGGATGACCATATCGAAACAAATGAATCCAAAGTGTAAAATGTACAGAAGTCACGTTATGGGTGGTCCTTTTCATTCATTTAATTAGCTTTTTGCAATATTTAATTTCCTTTGCTCCAACGTTTAAAGAGTGAATTTTTCAAGATTTCACATTCAAAGTACTATGCAATTAATGGCTTGAAGGTCGAATTTGAGCTTGCGACGACCGGAGCTCCAGAATGAAACTTAGACGACGGGGTCAAAGAAGAGAGACGAAAGTCATGATCATCCAGTATGTGTAGTTCGCTAGGAGGATGTGACAATAATATATTACTTTTGGCAATGCTTTGCCGTTGGTATTTATTTGATGCCTATAGATAATTTTCGTTAGGCCAGAACCCTATGATCTAGCTGTAACAATGGTCTGATGGAGCAAAAAATGATAGATGTCGAAGGTTATGGATAAGGAGGTCCAGATTCCGAAGGTCGAGGAGATACTGAAAGGTTCTAATTATACAAAATGTCATAAGAATTTCCATGGTTGTAAAGTTCATTCAAGCCGAAGATTGTCGCATGGATATTCCAAATTCTAACTAGATGCTGAAAGTGATTAAACACAGTTAGTTAATATTGATGACCCATGTCGGAAGCTTCAAGGTCGCGATTACTGAAGGTCCTGTTTGAGGTTTGATCGAAACGCATTGCGTGCGTCATATAGAGGGTTCCCGAATTTACGTTTTGTATTAATTTAATAGTACATGTCGTGCTTGTTACAAATTTTTATTTTTCAAATGCTTTTATTTTAATCTTGAGTTCCTACATACCACTCGTCACATAAAGTGTTAGCAAATAAACGAATGTACTTTAAACTATTCATTTCCAAAAGAGTCTGTTAGGTTCAAGAAAAGTGTTTATTATTAGATGAATTGGTCTATGTATAGTTTTGTTTAGTTTTATTGCTTTATTAGTATCTATGATGTAATAAAGTCTATCTTGGTCAAAGTTAAGTAAAGTTGATCAAGGTTTGACTAAAGTTAGGAAAATAAAATAGGATAAGCAATAGGTATAAATACTCATCTAGGAGGGGTATTTATACATGTTTTACATTTTTTGTAATCACTTCTCCCTCCAATTTCTATTTTCCTTTTTAAAATAAAAACTTTGAAAATGATGAAAAATACGCTCTAGCTCCTCTCCTTTCATTCGATAACTTTCTTATGATATCTACTATGCAAACATGACATATAACAAGTGGTATCTATCGCCGGGAGAGATCTAGTGTGTGTTTCGTGAATCAAAACGAGCTTAATCGTGTGAAATTTCGATCTCCAAGCTGTCATATGGATGACCAGTAGGTTTTGTATGTGTTAAATTTGGGATTTGATGAGTTTTTTGTTCTTAAATGCTAAGAATTAGCTTTCGTAACTAACAAATTGTAATCTAGAAAACGAAAATTACTTGTTTTAGGTTGAATTTAATCGAAAGATATGGCTTTGATAGCTTTCGTAAGCAATAAATAGGTTTCGGTAACTGTTTTTAGGCGGGAAAACAGCTTTCGTAATACAGTTTTGAGCTTTCGTATTGTAGTATTAGTTTCGTAACTATCATACGTAAGTGATTTCTTAGCTTTCGTAACGTAGTTAAGCTTTCGTAAACAGTAATCTAGCTTTCGTAACAAACAATTTAGTCAATTTGGAAAAGATAACATTGAGTTTATCATCTTAAACTGCTTAAAATCAGATTGATAGACTTTTTCTCAGTTTTGTTGCTAAGAATTTACAAAAGTAAGGGATTTCTTGTATTTTACGAAAGTAGTGGTAATTTAGGATTTACAAAAGGATGTTTCGTAAGAGTTGAGCTTTCGGTAACCGTTCAGTTACGTAACCAGTGGGAGCTTTCGAACGGATTGTGGTTTCATAATCAAGAGGTTTCGTACCAAATACTTGGTTTTGGTTTCATATTTCAAGCTTACGTATCACAGGTTTTGTAAGAAAGGTTTCGTACCAAGGTTTCTTAACTGAGGGTTTCATAAAGAAGGTTTTGTATTACAATTTAGGTTTCATAAGACTTGGTTTCATAACAAGGGGTTTTGTAACATTGATTTCATAATTGGAAGGTTTCGTATCTCATTGGAAAGGTTTCGTAACACAGTCTTGAGGTTTCGTAAACTGCTTCAGAGATTTTGTAACACGGTCACTGGGTTTCGTAACACAGTTTTAGAGGTTTCGTAACGCAGTCAGTGGGTTTCGTAACACTGTTTCAAAGGTTTCGTATCTCATACTTTCGGTTTCGTAACATCTAGTTTTGGATAATTAAGGTTTCGTAACAAGGCTTAAGTGTTACTTGGACTCTTCAAATCAAGGTTACTTCTTTGTAATACAAGACAAAGGTTGTCATTGCTCGTTAACTTCACGATTACAAGACTTTATCTCTAAAACTATCAAAAGTTTGCATTGTAAACATTTGATACAATATGTCTACTTTGAAAGAACAAACTCTAGCAGATTCGTGAGCTAATGAAAGACCTCCAATGCTTGAGAGAGGGAATTATATTCCATAGGAAAGTAGATTCCAAAGATTTTTGGATAATAAACTTGAATAAGGTAAATGGATGTGGTATTCAATTCAAAACGGACCGTATGTAAGGCTAATGATTTCTGATCCAAACGGTGCTCAAAATAAAGACGGTATTGTAAAACAACTAATTCAACCATTATCCAAAATGACTGAAGGTGAAAAGAAGCAATACACTGCTGATGTGAGAGTCATGAATTATCTTCTTCAAGCAATACCAAATAATATATACAATTCAGTGGATGCATGTTAAAATGCTAAAGAAATGTGGGAAAGAATTAAAAGGTTGATGTTTGGTTCTGAAATGACAAGCCAGGTGACATACTCACGTCTTATGGATGAGTTTGACAAGTTTACAGCAAAAGAAGGAGAATCGTTAGAATCTGTGTATGAAATATTGACAATGTTTGTGAACATTATGGATCGTAATAATGTTCGTCCCATTCCAATGTCAATCAACACTAAGTTTCTCAATTGTTTACAGTCCGAATGGAGAAAATACGATCAATTATATGATTCTTTAGTACAATTCGAACCACATGTTCTCGCATCCAAAGCAAAGAAAGCTACCAAGAATCATGATCCATTAGCCCTTCTTGCTAAATCCAATGCTTCTTTATCTAATTCTTCTTATTTACTGCAACCATACTATGTCACACATCCTTCATCTGTCGTTGACTATGAAGATGAATATCAAGGGGAGTTACAAGGGGATTCTTAAGAGGATAAGCTTACAACTGCAATGATGCTATTAGCTCGAGCAATCACTCAAAAGTTCTCCACACCAACAAATAATCGTCTTCGTACTTCATCAAATACAAGGAATCAAGTTGTAATTCAGGATGGTTGAGTTAACAATCATACCAAGAATGCTGGTTATGGTGGCAATGGTAATAAGAATGCAGGGAGACAAAGCAAAAATCAAGCAGGCAATGGAAATGATGACAACAATCAGATTATTTAGCGTGTACCATGAACTGAGTTAAACCAAATAAAGGCGAATGTTCAGTATTATAACTACAATGAAAAAGGCCACTATGCTCGTGATTTTTTGAAACCAAGAGTTCGTGATGCAAAGTACTTCAGAGAACAAATGTTGTTAGCTATGAAAGATGAAGCTGGAAGCAACCTCAATAATGAAGAAAATGATTTCATGCTTGACACTTTATTTGATGATGAAACAATAAAAGAACTAACTGCTGCAGTCATGCTGATGGCTCGAATCCAACCAGCTGATGGGAATGCTGAGACTGTGTCATCATATGATGCAAAGGTTGTCATTGAGGTAAATGCTTCATCTAAGGTTCATGAACACTTGAGTCGTGAGAAACGTAAAACTATTATTCAAACCTCTGATGATGATCAAATTGATTCTAATATCATATTTGATGATCTTTATATGGAAAATAATAGTGGTACGTCTAACCATGATTCAAATGATCATGACAAATATCATGAAATTCAAATGCTAGTATATAATGTTCAAAGAGAAGCTGAAAATCAAAAGCGATTAAACATTGAGCTTAACAAGTAAAAAATGTTGCTACAAAAGGAGCTTGAGACGTGTAAGGATCGGATAAAATCATTTGAGTCAAAAACACTTCAATGTTCAAAATATAAAGAAACATGTGAAGTGTTGACACGTGAAATACGGAATGATAAGGATACTATTGAGAGAATTTTGAAAGAAAAAAAAATTAAAAGGATTTTTTCAAAGTTGAAAATGAAAAGATAATAATTCAACATGAAACTCAGTCAGCTAAAAAGGTTTTCATAGAACAAGAAAAATGATATCTTGAAGATATTTGTAATCTTGAAGAAAAACTAAGTGGTCATGATCGTATTGTTTACAAACTTGGTCAATCAATTCAAACAATTCACATGCTTAGAAAGACACCAAATAAAGTTTATGATCCTTTTCTTAAAGTTGGGTTGGGTTAAAAAATCCCGAACGTCTCAAGAAGGCTATTGCAGCACAACCAAAAATGTATGATGGTGAAACGCTTCATAGTACTAAATTAGTAATTCATTCACCTGATTCTGAGGAAACTTTACAAGATGCAGAGGAAAGTCGATTGAAAATGAGAAACAAGATGGTTCAATTTAATTATGAGAAACTGAATTCGCTTTATGAAACATTTGTTCCTCAACAAGAACCTTTTGTTCAACAAATATATTTTTTAGTTCCTTCTACTTCTTCAAATGATTCTGTGTCAAAGGAAGTCACGTTAGAATTTCCAATTAAAACAATGCCAAAAGAAAGTAAATTGTTAAACATGTTTGAAAAAATGAATAGCGTAATTTATGCTTTGAGAGCAAGGATTGATAAGACTCTTTTAGAAGACAGTCAACGAAGGTGGTTGTCTGACAGTCAAAATTCTTTACGATAGTTTTATAAAACCGATGTAATTCTGATATCTATTTCTTTAACAAAGAATATGAAAGAACTTAAAGAAGAACTCATTGAAGAAGTACAGGAAATGTTAAATATTTTTGATTCAATGGAACAGAAAGTTGATGGAAAATCTTTTAAAAAAATCTTCAAAATGAAATTGATCGACTTTTGGAAGTATCTTTGACAAGTGATATTCAACATTGTGTGTTGATTTCTGTTGAAAAACAAAAAAATGAGATGTTACAAGCTGAACTTGAGAAAAGTTCAAATGATCCAAAAGATATCCAAGCCAATTTACTCAAGAGAATCAAAATTCTTAAAAATGATTTTAAGCTATCACAAGCTCAAAGTATTGATTTTAAACTAATGTTACAACATCAAAAAGAGAAAATGGCTTGTGATGTCTCTTTGAAGTCAAAATTGTCAACAATAAATGTTGAGAACGTGTTGCTAAAAACTCAAGTTGAGTCTGTTGTCAATGAAAGAGAAAATATTAAACTTGAATATCAAACGCTTTTTAATTCAATAAAAGAAACACAGTCTCAACATCAAAAAGAGATTAATGAGTTGATTGAAAATGTTAATCAAAAGACATATGCTTATGCTGATGTGCGTGCTCAAAATCAAGATCTTTTGATGACAATTTCTGAACTCAAGAATAAGTTTAAGACTATTGACAAGGGAAAGAATGTGTATACTAAGTTTGACAAATTTGAAACCTTAGGAACACTTCTTTGTGTAACATCATTGCCTAAAAACATAGCAGTTAAGGCTAAGAAAGTGTCGACCTCAAAGGTCAATGCAGATAGGTCAAAACCAGTCACTTCACATTCTATACCTACCACAGAGCAACGTCAAACACAAAATAAGAATGTACTTGCAATAGGAATGTATAGAATTACAAACACAAATACATCAGATTCTAAAACTAACACAACTGTTTCTCATTCCACAGGTGTAGAAAGTTCTAATAGTGTTAGAAGACCAAAGTCTATGGACAGTAAGTCAAAGAATAGAGTCTTGAAGATTACTAAGGCTAAAAGTTCGACTACACATGTTTGGAAGATGTCAAGTAGTGTTAGTTTAGATTCTAATAAGTGTGAAACAATGAATTCGACTTCTTGTCATTCAAACAAAAGTGTATTAAATACCAAGAATGTAACTGCTGTAAATGACGGTTTGAATATTGTTTGTGTTTCTTGTAGAAAAGATGTGTTTTTACTTTCTCATGAAAAATGTGTTGCTTGATATGCTTTGACTAGGAATTCTAGTGTAAAAAGAGCCTTATTCACTACCCCCATAGCAACGAAATCTAAGAGTTTAGATACTACTTCTGTAGTTGTGAAATCTAGATTAAGCTTTGCTAAAACCGCAACTGTAACAACTAAGGTCTCTAGTGTGTTATCACTATCTCCTGATTCTAGTCAACGTATGACACTTAGCAATTACATGAACAATAAAATTGCAACAAGCAGAAAGTGGCAAAAGTGGTTTGAGTACAAACAGGGTTTTAATTGGTCACCCAAAGGCAAAACTGTTCAGTCACAGTCAACTGTGAAAACGAGTATTACCAGTGTTAAAACTAAATCAAAGACACCAGTTACCACTCAGAAATGGGTAGCCAAATTTCCATCTGTATCTATTTCATGTAATGTAGGTGATCCAGCTCGTCCTTTGGATTGTTGATAGCGGATGCTTGAAGCATATGACTGGCAATCTTCAACTGCTAAGAAAATTCGTTGAGAAATTCATGGGAACAGTCCGCTTCGGGATGATCATTTTGCTGCAATCACTGGATATGAAGATTATGTTCAAGGCAATCTTATGACATGTCACGTTTATTATGTTGAATGCCTTAGACATAACTTGTTTTCAGTCAGACAATTTTGTGATGGAGACTTAGAAGTAGCCTTTCGTTCAAACACGTGTTGTGTTTGCAATTTAAAGGGAGATGATTTGCTTACCGGTTCTCGTGATTCAAATCTTTACACTATTTCTATTTCCAAGATGGCGGGTTCTTCTCCAGTATGTTTAATGTCGAGAGCCACATCAACAAAATCTTGGTTATGGCACCGCAGGCTTTCTCATTTGAATTTTAGTACTATTAACCAACTCACTTCAAAAGATCTAGTTAACGGGCTTCCGAAATTCAAGTATAACAAAGATCATCTATGTTCAGCCTGTGAACAAGGCAAAAGCAAAAGAGCTTCCTTACCACCAAAATTGGTTCCAAGCACAGAATCCAAACTCGAACTAGTTCATATGGATTTGTGTGGGCCGATACGGGTTGCAAGTATCAATGGAAAGAAATATATTCTCATGATCGTGGATGATTATTCTCGGTACACCTGGGTATATTTTCTTCGTACCAAAGATGAGGCTCCAGATACGATCATCGAATTTGTTAATCAAGTTCAAAGGAATCTAAAGGTTCAAATTCTGACAATCCGAACTGATAATGGAACTGAATTCAAAAACCAGAAATTACAGACATTTTATGCAAAGTTAGGCATTGTTCATAAAACTTCAATTGCTCGTATGCCTCAACAAAATGGTGTTATTGAACGACAAAATCATACATTAGTCGAGGCTACTCAAACGATGCTTATTTTTTCAAAATCTCCATAATTTCTTTGGGCCGAAGCTATTGCTACTACTTGTTTTACTCAAAATTGCTCTATTGTACACACACGGTTCAATAAGACTCCTTATGAGTTGATTCAAGGACAAAAACCTAATATTCAATACTTTCATGTGTTCGGATCACTTTGTTATCCAACCAATGATCGTGATAATCTCGGGAAAATGAAACCGAAGGCTGACATTGGTATCTTTATTGGTTATTCTGAGTCATCAAGAGGATTTCGTATCTAATACCGCCGAACCAAAAAGATAATGGAAACAATCCATGTCAAGTTTGATGAACTCACAGCTATAGCTTCTGAATGCAACAATTTGGAATCTAGAACAAACTGCATGAATTCTCAAGATTCATTGGAAGCTTCACAATCTGTACCTTCAAAAACAGACCTGGATAATTTGTTTGGTCCTCTGTATGATGAATACTATCCGACGAGTTCAACAGAAGTGTCTAATAATTCCGCTGCAAATACTCCTAATAATGAAAACACTTCTTCATCATCGTCAATTATCGTTGAAAAAGATGAAGCTCCTAAAATAGTATGTTCATCAGAAGAACAAGTTTCTACTGAACCAAACTCTCCAGTCTTGAATAAAAGTACCGATGAATTAATTCAAGAAGACGATACAGAATTTGATGGAACTGTGTTTTATAATCCACCTCAAACTCCAGTGTTCGAAGAAGCTGAGTCATCTTCAACATATCAGGGTCCATCAAATATGCACGAATTTCACCAACAACATCGCTCAATTGATAAGTGGACTAAGAATCATCCAATTGAACAAGTGATTGGTGATCCCTTAAAGCCATTAATGACAAGATAACAACTTCAAACAGATATAGAAGTTTGTATGTACGCACTAACAGTGAGTATAATTAAACTGAAAAATATCAAGGAAGCTATACTTGATCACAGTTGGATTAAATCCTTGCAAGATGAGCTAAATCAGTTTAAACGCCTTGATGTTTGGGAACTAGTCGAATGTCCTGTTGACAGAAACATAATCAAATTCATATGGATTTGGAAAAAAAAGACTGATGCTGAAAACACCGTTATCAGAAACAAGTCTCGTCTTGTTGCCAAAGGATATGGTCAAGAAGAGGGAATAGATTTTGAGAAATCATTCGCACCAGTTGCTAGACTTGAAGCTGTCAGAATCTTTGTGGCATATGCGACTCACAAGAACTTTCCTATTTTCTAAATGGATGTCAAAACAATATTTCTGAACGGTCCATTGAAAGAGGAAGTTTTTGTTTGTCAGACCAATGGTTTTGTAGATCCAGACTTTCCTAATCACGTTTATCGTCTTAAGAAAGCTCTATACGGTCTCAAACAAGCCCCGAGAGCCTGGTATGACAAGCTTTCATTTTTCCTAATCGAACACCATTTCACAAAAGGTATTGTCGATCTGACATTGTTTACAAGAAGACACGGGGATGACATTTTATTAGTTCAAATCTATGTCAACGACATAATTTTTTGGTCAACTAATCCAATTTTTTCAAAAAGATTTGCAAAACTAATGAAAGATAATTTTGAAATGTCCATGATTGGTGAAATGAAGTTTTTTCTCAGACTTCAGGTTCATCAATCATCCCAAGGCATATTTATATGTCAATCACAATAAACTATAAATCTTTTTAAGAAACACGGGATGGAAAAATGTCGTAGTATGATAAGGGGACTTATGTATCTCACTCCTAGTCGTCCAGACATTGCCTATGCGACATTTGTATGTGCGCGTTATCAGGCACGCCCAACTAAAAAACACCTTAAAAAGGTCAAAAGGATCTTTCGATATCTTAGACACACCATTAACATGGGTCTATGGTACTCGAAGGATTCTATGTTTGAGCTAATTGCCTATTCAGATGCAGACCATGCAGGGTATAATGATGATTATAAAAGGACTTCTGGAGGCATCTATTTTCTGAGAGACAAACTAGTCAGTTGGTCGTTGAAAAAGCAAGATTGTACAGCCATGTCAACTGCAGAAGCAGAGTATGTGTGCTTATCGGCATGTTGTGCTCAAGTCATTTGAATGAGAACGCAACTGTTAGATTATGGATTTCGATACAACAAGATTCCAATGTATTGTGACTCGAAAAGTGCTATTGCCATATCTTGTAATCCGGTACAACATTCACGTACAAAATACATTAACATCCAGTATCATTTTATCAAGGAGCATGTTAAGAAAGGTACCATTGAAATTTACTTTGTCGGGACGGAATACCAACTTGCTGATCTTTTTACAAAAGCCCTTCTAAAAGAAAGGTTTGAGTATTTAGTTCACAAGATTGGTATGCGATGTATGACTCCAAAACAGTTGGAACGTCTCGCAAAGTTATCTTCTTGAATAAAAGATCATACATCAAAACAACTTATAAATATTTTTTAAAAACAAAATAAAAAATTGAAAATTTTCAAAAACAAAATTAAAAATTAAAATTTTCAAAAACAAAATAAAAATTGGAAATTAAAAAAAACACAAAAAGATAACTTAATGATTCAAACACATATCTTCTTAATTTTAATCAGTTTCATGATATTGTATTTTTCAAAAAATGGTTCCTTAAATGCAAAATCAATATATCATGAAATGAGGGGGAGAAAATCATATGTGTTGTGCAATCAAAATCCATTCACAAACAAATGATTTCTTCAAAAACATCTTTCAAAATCATCAAGTTTGAAAAACTTTCAAGTATGCAAAATTGCAAGAAATAACAATCTCTTGAATAAGTTCTTTAATTAAACATTTATTCGAGGGGGAGTTATGAAATTATTGATTTTCAAACATCTTCTCAAGAATGATCAAAACTGCAAAATTAACTATCTTTCGATAAAGTTCTTTAATTAGATATTTTATTGAGGGAGAGTTATAAACTTTTCAGTCAAAATCATCATCAAAAAACAAAATGTGTTCTCAAAAGCAAAAATAACTTCATTTTGAACAAATTTTTTATCAAAAGGAAAGAAATTTCAAAAAGATGGATAATTGTTCAAAGGGGAGTTATAATTTTGTTTTATCAAAACAGGAATTTAACTACAAAATAATTCAAAAAGGGGTTTGATATGGAAAAATGGTTTAATTTCAAGGGGGAGTTATGAAAAAAAAATTGGATCACATAAGGTATACGAAAGTATTCACAAGGACTAAATGTCTAAATAGGAAAAAGTTTACTTTCGTATGGGTCTTTATTGATTACGAAAGAAAGGTGAGGTCTGAAATGACAAGTTCAAAAATAACTTTCGTAGGTTTTAAATAGCTTGCGTAAAAAACTTCAGGGACTAAAACTGCCAAAATTGGAAAGTTATTTTTGGAAGTATAAAAGTAACAGTTTTCATACGCAACCTTATATCTTTTGAAAGACATTCAAAAGGTTTCATAAATTCTCTGAGCTTTCGTAACAAAGAAACACGATCCAAATCGTTTTATTGTGAATATGTGATAAGGATATAAAGGAAACCGCATCTATGTCTTTATTTTAGCTTCTTGAATCATAATAATTGTTAAAATAGGATTCGTAATAGATTCTAGGTTTTTGTAATTGTAAAAGTGATTAAAAATAAAATAATTGAGCGGCAAAATGATAATAGATGTCTTGTGACATGATTATAATAGATTGATCACTGAAAATATCATTTGTGGACTAAGAACATGAGGTTTTGTAACCATGATAGGTTTCGTAACTTTGAAAATTTGTTTTTTCTCATAAGGCTGAGCTTAACATGTTTTTAAGATGATAAATAAGCTGAAAAATAAGTTAAAAGTCTCAATTTATCATTTTCCAAAGGGATTCTTATGTTTACGAAAGTAATATTTCAAGTTTCGGTTTCGTATGGATTATCATTGGGTTTCGTAAACAGTATTGGGCCAAATAGGCAGGTTTTGTAAAATGATATTTTTGGGCTTACAATTTTGGGTTTCGTAAGAAGAGATGAATTTCAAATTTGGGTTTCGTATTAGACTAATTTTTTTTACTAATACTCAAATGGACTCAATTGTTAAATGAAATGACATCTTACGAAAACAAATGATAAAATTTTGATATACACTCATATCTTTATATAGATAAATGGACCAAATGGTGAAGATTGTGTCCGGTTATGACCGTTTTCTAAATTTAACAGGATGAGGATTAAGCAATCTACTGACCATCCAAATATCAAATATAAGAATATGTTTTGTATAGCAAAAATTTTCATCCAAAGTGATCAATGCTTAAATAGAAAAGAAAAGTGGAAATACCAAGTTGTGCTTCAACTGTCTGTGATCATATGTTTCTCATGTTTTGTCAAAAGGCAAAAGTCAAAGTTTTGAAAAAGATTGTTTCAAAAACTGCTCAAAAAATAATTTATGACTATCTATTGTACATAATTGGGTAAATGGTCTAAGTCATGTCCGGTTTTGACCGTTTTCTGCAATGAACAGAATGAGGAGTGAGTGGCTTAGTGACCATCTGGTTGTTGTTACATTAGATTGGTTGTATAATCATTGTTTTTCAAACATCTTTGTCAAAATTGTGATTTTGAAATGGTCATCTTGATTTCTAATCAAAAAGTCAAATTTTTGTGTCAGAAAACGGTACTCTTTCACTAAAATGATTTTAAGAATATAAACTTATACTCTTAGATTTATTCAAATTGATATTTTTAAAATCAGAGTATATTTTTATTATTTTTGAAAGAGTATCATTTCACAAATGCTTTTTGGTGAGGAAACTCAAAATAAAAAGAGAGATGAAAACCATACGCGAAAAAGCAAATCAAAGTTTGCTCGAAAAAGAAATGCCAGAGCACACAAAATGTGATGAAAAGAAAAAGACAAATAAAGCGTATGGAATGTGCTCGAAAAAGCAAGAATTGGCACATGAGAAAGAAAATGATCATAATATGCTCAAAAAGAATTACCAGAGCATATAAAAACAGACAGAGTGGAAAGAGACAAAAATGTTATAAATGTGTATTTCATAAATTTCATCTCATTTCACTAATCATTTCATGTTATCATACAATATTCCACATGGCTCAACTTGTGATTCCAGCTGCTCAACTCGTTCCTAAATACCATATAATTGGAAGATGCAACAATTATGCGGTGTTGCAGAGTATTCCTTGCTCTCCTGAATGCAAGATTGTTGGGCAGATATTGCTTGATCATCCTCTAAGCTATACTTTAACTGCAACTGCTGATGTCCCTAATGTGTACCTATAACAATTTTAGAGGACAGTTAGTAAAGTACCTGGTCCTGAAGAAACGGTCAAGTTTATGCTGAACAGTCAACAGTTTGTTTATACTGTGGATATGTTCCGAGATATTCTTCATTTTCCAGTAGAAACTCCTAAAAATCTATTTGTTGCACCAGTCAACATTGAGACTATTGAAACTTTCATAAACAAGGCCGGCTATCAAGGTGTTGTTGATAAAGTGAGCGCCTTCTACACAAAGAATCTAGCTCAACCATGGCAAACAATTTTTAAGGTGTTCAACCGTTGTTTAACCACAAGAACATCTAGACATGATCAAACCAAGATCAATATTCTTCAACTGTTTCATGCCGTGATCAACCGTACAAATGTTGATTATGTTGCTCTTCTATGGTGGGATTTCAAGAGCAATGTGAAGCAAAAGAAAGAAGCCATTTAGTATCCTAGATTTACCAAGCTCATCATTGCTGATTTGATGAACAAATTTCTAGGAATTTCAAAACGAATTAAAGAAGATTATCATTCAATCAAGGATGATGTTCCATTGGTTAGTGTTTACACTACTAGAGATGTGCATGTACAAGGGATGCTGATTCCAGGTGAGTTTTTAACAGAGGAGATTCATGCCACTGCTAATTTCAAGGAGCATGAATGGTGTTTATGCAGGTAGTTGTTCTAATGAATCAACCACAACTGGTTGTTTCTACCCAAGGAATGCATAGGTCTACACCTAGAGCCCATATGACACATACCCTTATTGCTAGTCCCCAGGGGAAGAATAGGAAGCAGAGTGAAGGAGAATCTAGTACACCACAAAAATCATTAAAGATAACAATTAGACAACAAAAAGTAGTTGAACAAGAAAAAGATGATGATGACTCTGAGAATAGGTTAGAGCCTGAGAGTCATAAGGATAATCCAGAGACTGTTGATGATGATGCTGACAATTATGTTGAGAAGGTAGACGAGGAGGAAATAGGAGAGATGGGTAGTTTGGAGACTAGGACTGAGGAGACGCAAACAACAATTCCCACACCACCTAGATCCCCTAGGATACTCTTATCTTCGGATAAGAATATTTCTTAGAAATTGACGAATACTGAACCACTCCCAACTACAACTACATCTATCAATTCACACTCTAAACGATGTATTTCCAGTAAGTACAGTCATCTTCCAAAGGCGCTTCGCAGAATGTGTAGACGTCAATGGTATATGATCCAGAACATGGAACGAAAATATGTCACAACTAAACAGTTCTGGAAGACTCACATGCAAGTTAATCAAGTTCCTCATCAAGGTGTTTCACAACTAGCTGAATAAGCTACAAAAGACTTGAATGAAAATATCTTGAAGCCATGCTGATGAGGTGTCATTTTATACACTATTTAGGGGTCATTTAACCCCCTAAATCATGCAAATATGCCCAGATTATGTGATTAATCATTTGTTTTCAGGTTTTTAGCACTTGGATGGCATTTGGAGGAAATACACATGACTTGGGCTCATTTGGAGAAGAAACAGATGAGATTACGGACCTACACCAAATCCTTGAAGAAGTATTGCTTACAGAACGTGGAGACGGCGTCGTAAGCATAAAACTACGCCGTCATGATTCATCTGGTGACGGTGTCTGGACTTTGGCGACGGAGTCACAACGTAGCCGACTTAAAGTGAATCTAGAACCATCTACGTGGTGACGGCGTTAGGAGCATCAAGCGACGTCATCGCGTTGTTTTATCTATATATACAAAACCGATTTTAGGGTTTTAGTGTGTAACTTTTAGGATAATTTTGTATAGCTTAGGGAGACGAACCCTAGCTCTTGTAGCAGCTTCATAGGTTGTATTTAGGGCCTTAAAACCCTATTGTGCTACTTTGAATCCATGTTTTAATCCAAGTAAAGTTATTTATCTTTAATCATTCAATATGTATATGTGTTGTTTGATTGATTTATCTCTTTGCTTTCTTTATAACATGCGAGGCTAAACCCTCATTTGTATTTTCTTATGATTGCATGAAAGTCGGATTGTAAATCCTTTTACTGTTGCTTCTTGATTAATGATTGTGCGCGTTAGGTTCTAGAAAACCAGCTTTTGTCTGTATCACTGTAGACACGTCTATGGAAACACGAGTGCGTAGAAATGATACCATCGGGTAACAATTTTCATACTAACTTGCCCCTTATATGGTTGATCCCTTTTAAGTTATTTCACATGCATTTAATGTATTCTTATGGGACTTGTAATAGTCTTCATACTACCTTACTTGTGTGTTGCCCTAACGGAATATTAAATAGACGGCGGGTTCGTGTAATCCGTTCATGACCTAGGAAATACTTACACCTATCATCACAAGTGTGACAAGGCAACAGGATTAGGAGAAGCAATCTGATAAGTAGTGCATGATTAAGTAAATACATTTAAT
>BQNB010054078.1:0-39695 GCA_026074375.1 Tanacetum coccineum | reverse complement strand
ATATATATGACACTCAGTACTAGTCATGATAGGATTTTATATTTGATGATGACCATTGTGAACTAGTTATGCTTAATTGAGAGCATAGTTGCATTATACATTAAAGAATAAGAATGCTTACACTTTTAGAAGCTGCGAAAGATGATTGTCTCTAACAGGTGTTTTGCTGATGTTACACACCTTATAGAATAAATATTCAAGAACTTCACTAATTGAATTCTTGAAATAAGTATTCTTAAAATTCCGAAAGATCAAAAGCTAGTTAGATTTAATGAAATCTATGCCTCGTCAACAATTACGATCGTCGTATCTTGAGGCCTGATTCTTCAACTAGTATCAGCATGCATTGATCTATTTAGTATTTGGATAAGGGATATTAGGCCATTTTTAATTTATAATAAATTAAAGTACTTGGTATGTTTGTTTTTATTTAATATTAATTGTGTCTTATATTTGCATGTTTAAATCCGTGAATTTTTTTATTATTCTAAATTAGTTCATTGTTGATCAACAATATGGGAATATTGTTGAATTAAGATAAAGTTGAGTGACTGGTAATATTCTTGGAATATTAAAGGATGTATCCGCCAAACTCACATAATATTCACATGTTGAATATTGGACTTCCCCAACTAACAAGATTATCACTTTATGGATTGGCATCATTAAGTGAATCTTGTTAGTGATTTTATTTACTAATCCTTAGACTTGAGATGCAAGTAGGTTTTGCATATGTGGATAATCCTTCTTGTTATAGTTTAACCTATCTTGAATAAGGTAGCTATTAAGGACTATTTTCAAAAGTGATTGTGAAGCATTTGACTGGCACGTGCATTCAATATAGAATTTGTTCCTTCAATTATTGAATAATGATGCCACTAGGCCCCTCGTTGGGTTGAACACATGTTTGCATGGTGTGACAACTCATAATTTTCAGTTTATTTTACGTCAATAAACTCAAAACTATTTACTTTGAAACTTTACGTGTTTACTTTTACGTACAACCGTTAAGTTAAATCGCGTAACCCGAAAAACAACTTTAAACATAAACCGACAATAAACAAAGATGGGTTTACGTCAAATATGTGTTATATGACTTCTATGAATATAATTTATAAGTCTGCACATTTTATTTTTGCAAGTTTTATGTAAACAATATAAACGTGCATGGTTTGCATGCATGCATGCATAAAATTAACCAACACTTCACCATCTTTTACATATACACATAACTACACCCTATACTATCAAAAATTACAAACTTTCCCCCTCCTAACACTTATAAATTTCGGCTTATATAAAGGGAAATAAAACAAAATGGTTTTATTAGTTACAAACACAACCTTTCCTTTTTAATCCTAAATCACATGTGCATAGTAATGGTTACTATTTGGCTCATTCCCCCCCCCCTTGAGCCCCTCTTTGCCGTCCCAACAAGCAACACCAACACCCATGGAATCTTGCCTCATTTGCTTATGCAAATACATGTGAAGCCATCTTTTACAATTCAACATGCCACCTTGGTTCCTATATAAGCATGAACACCTAGGAATGGCAACGGGCGAGAAAAAACCCATAACCCATGGGTACCCGCACATAATCTTGTAATTTTTCACCCGCGGGCGGGTTGTGGGTGAAAATTTATACCCATCGGTAGGTGGCAGGTGGGTGACGGGTAATGCATACCTATCATGGGTGTACCCATTTAAGAAACCCACGAGTGTACCCGCCTAAATACCCACGGGTGTACGCCTAAACCCATTTGTGTTAAAATAAATTTTATTATACTACTTAAATATTTGTGAGGTTGTCGGTATATATTTAATAACTATCAAAGTCTCTAGACTATAGAGTAAACTAATAGTTTCTTTGAGTTACAAGACTAAAAGATGAATATGAAAGATCAAACTTTCAAAGATTTATACATGATATATCTCAGTACATGTATGTGATTTGGTGTGTGGAAACCGTAGGGGGTGAATATGTTTCCATTTAAAAACTTTAAATCTTTTGTATCAAATTACGAATCAAGTTTGACACAATATGAGAAGTGTTGAATATAGATCTACAATTACTAATACATAATCTAACAATACAACTACACTCACAATATTCACTACAAAGAACTACACAACCATAAGTAAAATGATATACACAACAATCAACACAATCATGATCACAATGCAAGTATTAAAGTAAAGCAATAAATGTAAAGAAATAATTAAAGCGAAAGGTAAAACAAAATGCAAACCGAACACGATGATTTATAGTGGTTCGGTCACGATGCTCCTCTTCGCCCTACTCCACTCCCCGAGTATCCAACTCGAGAGTTACTTCACTAATCAACAAGCTCCCTTTCGGCGGAGAAAACCTTATACCAATGCTTACATTATTTTCTAACACTAAGCTAGATGTCAAGTCCTTCTTTAGGTACAACCAAACCCGTTATGTTTTATGGCCCAACATAACAAACCATGTGTTTTATGGCCTAAACACATAAACCACGTCGCTTACATTATTTTTTAACACTAAGCTAGATGTCGAGTCTTAATCTTAGCTAGAACCAATCTATCACCCGTACTTGTATTTTGAGGACCGAAATACTAACTGACACAACATCAACACTTCTGG
This sequence comes from Tanacetum coccineum, assembly GCA_026074375.1. Classification (NCBI taxonomy): domain Eukaryota; kingdom Viridiplantae; phylum Streptophyta; class Magnoliopsida; order Asterales; family Asteraceae; genus Tanacetum; species Tanacetum coccineum. The sequence goes on along the minus strand of BQNB010054078.1, from coordinate 37,064 downwards.
ATTTATACACTATCCGGATCTACACAAATACACAAGAATGAAAGACATGGACTAGATCTATATGTAACAATTGTTACAAATGAACTAGCTAGACTACATAACTTCGTATCTTGGTGATGACAAAAGTTCTTCTCTTGCACTTAAGGAAAGGAGGGAAGGATAGAAGATTTGATCACATTTAAACAAGATTAACCAAGTTGAATGATCAAAGATTTAAAGAGATTTAGTGAGATCTAGATAGAGAAAGAACTAAAAGAAAATCGTGTGAAAGAGTTATGAAAATAGTTAGAGGTGACCCACTATTTATAGGAGCTGAAAAATAGCCTGTCAGGAAACGGCGGTCCCAGATATATTAGGGGACCGTCGGTATTTAAGGGGGCCGCCGGCCTATTTAAGGGACCGCCCCTACAAACGCTCTTGTTTTTGTCTTTTTCTGGTGAAGGTGAAATCTGGTGAAAGTGACACTTGTTTTAGGAGGGAAATGACCAGATTTTGAAATTCAAAATAATAACCAAATAAAACATTTCTTTATAGTTCAAAAATAATTTGTCTAAATAATTTTTGAGAAATAGTTTTGTTATATTTATAAAAATATAAAGTTTAAGACAAAAACTTATTTCTTTGATCACCCTACAAGTTTAATGTTGTTTGTACATACCTTACGTGATTTACGTCGGGTGCAAACAAATGTCGGTGTTGATGTAGACTTACGTGATTTACGTCCAATGCAAACAAACGTCGGTGTTGATGTAGACTTGAGACGTCGAGAGATGTGGATGAAAGTATGCATTGATAATTTGTAATTACGAGTAACTTGCGCACTTTACGTTACGTATTACTAGTTACATGTTTGTCATCACCAAAACATAAAGAGATCGTATAGATTAAATATCATAATATTTGCACTAACAATCTCCCCCTTTTTGATGGTGACAAACTATGTAAACTATAACACATAGTGAAGTTTAAAAGTTACTCGTTTACACTCCCTTCTCCCCCTTTTGTCGAAGCAAAAAGGTATTATGGGGATAATGGTTGGAGCATATAGGTTGGAGGTTTGAGAAGAAGGTAAGTGCTCCGAGTATATAGGTTTGAGGTATAAGGAGAAGAAATAAGAAATAAAGGTGAAGGTGATTGTGTGTTTCTCTGTATAGTTTAGAAAAGGTCATGAGAGGTGAGAAGTAGGCAAGAGAAGAAGTTAAGTACTTCGAGTGTGTAGGTTGAAGGAATGAGTAAAAGGTAGGTGATCCAAGTATATAGTTTAGAGGAATGAGAAGAAAAAATAAAGTTGAGGCAGTTTTGTGTTTCTTGAATAATTAAGAGGAGGTCGTGATAGATGTGAAGAAGGCATGAAAGGAAAGTAGATACTTCAAATATATAAGTTGAAGGTATGAGAAGAGGACCTCAAGGTTGAGGGTGACTTTGAAGTGGAGGAGGTAAGGTATTTGGAGTATGAATAAACTCTTCATCGTTTTAGACAATCTCCAATCCTATCTTCCTATAAAGGTGAGCTTGCATCATCCCAGTAAAGTCTTCTATCATTATGGTTTAACCAAATCCATGCTATTTAACCACATATCTCCTAGCTCCCCCTTGCTTATTGCATCCCTATGATAATTACATTCCTTAAAAAGAGACTCTAGCGGATCTATGGATCAAATAAATTACCATCAAAACTTAAGACATTCGATGAATTCAATTTAAATGAGTAGGACACTTGTAAGTGCTCCCCCTCGGTGTAAGCTTCCCTTTGTTTGGGGCACCAAGGAATCAAGATATGGATATGTGCTACAAAACAAAGTTAGTAGACAAGTGCACATATATATATATAGCAAGATATTATTGGGAGACTAGACATGCATTTTAGGTATTAGTATTCTAAAGTATGACACTTTAAGAGAAAGTTAGAAGCTAGACACATGCAATTATTGTTTTAAAATCAACAATCTAAATGATATAATTAAAAGACTCAAGACATATGTTTAAGGACAAAGATTAGACTGACTTTTAACAAACGAGAATGGGATTCGTTTATTGATTGACACAAAAATATTATGATAATGACCCTTTTTAAAAGTAGACGAATGACACTTAATGTCTTGGCGAAATATGCCAAAATATATACTTTAAAGAGATAAAAAGAAAAATAAGATGAGGATGGAGACGATGTGCTCTTGAATGTTAATGAAAATGATTTTCATAGAGCCGAAAATAGGAAAGGATGAGCGAGACTAAAGAAGGAACATGTTGACGAGAGGTTGATAGAAAAGATTGATATATCATTTGCACTAACAATTGATGTGCATGTGATCCTATCGAGACAAAGGTGGATGATTGGGAATTCAAAGGTTTGTTTGGTGTTTTGTTGGTTGACAATGTTGAAGAACAAAGGTGGGTATGTAAAATGAGGTGGTAGTTCTTTCATGGTGGAAGAATAATGAGAGACTCAACAATGTGGTGACTCAGTAACACTTAAAGATTGAATATCTTCTTTATGTTCTTCACTTTCTAGAAAGTGGAAAGTTTAGTGAAGGAGTGACATTTGCATTTAGCAAATTACTTAAATATTTTGGATGAAATAATTAAGTTAGGAGAGATATATGAGGAATTTTAATAGTAACAGGACTATTAAAAGAGAAGAAATGTTTAGACGTGAGAGGAAACGTTAGAGAAGATAATACTTATTATAAGTGAAAAGGAACGTTTAGAAGTGAAAAGAAACTTTAGAAGTAGAAAGACTATCAAAAGTGAAACGACTACTAGAAGAGAGAAGAAACGTTTAGGAGTGAGAAGAATCGTCTATGTATTTGAGACAAGACGTATGCGAGATGTGAGGACCAAGGTTTGTATGTGAGAGGATTTATTGTGAAGTGATGGATTGTAAGTCTATCGATTGTAAGGAATGTGTTTGATAATGAGACGCATTTCATTATGAAATTCATTTTACTCTTGAAAACATTAGCAACGATGCTTATGAGTGTTGGGATACGAGGATGACCCATTGATCTATAGAGAGATATTGGGTATAGGTTTGGGTGTGGAGTAGATGTCAACTTGTAGCAGAAGAGAGGAAGTGTTAGGTTATGGAAAAAAATAAATGGTACTACAAGCTGCTGTCGGCGGTCCCAGATATATCTAGGGGCTGCCAGAATATATCTAGGGGCCGCTGAACCGCCAACAGGAGGGATGTTTGGGGAAATTAATGAATTTTTCGAAAAGAGTGACATTTTAATTTGCATTTTGCTAATACTTAAAGTACTTCGAATGAAGTAGTTAAGTTGTTACGACACGGAATGGAACACGGACTAGAATCAAAACTAGAAGAAAAGAAGAGAACGATCTATGGAATGTGTTAGTAACCCGAAACCACCTTCACTTCACCATTTGATACAAGAAAAATAGAAAGGAGATATGAAGAATTTTAGAGAGAGAAGTTAGAGAGATAAAGTAGAGAGAAAATAAGAGATGGTTGATTTACTAGTATGTGTGAAAAATACAAATGAACTAACACCCTCTCCACACTTGGAGAGGGGTATTTATAACCTTGTGGCCGGATGGGCTTTTTCTATAGGACGGGTTTAATGTTAACTTGGGCCAGGCTCGGGATTACATTGGACCTTAGTCCGAAACACGTACAATATTAATTAATTAAATAAGCCTGATTCTCGTTCTAACCTATTACAACATTTAATATATAAATGACCGAGACCTAATATTTCTAATGAACAAACTTCTTGTTCGACTTAATATTTTTGAGGCTAACAATCTCCCCCGAAGTGAGTTCATTGTGACACTCCTTCATGAGATCAATGAGATTGCTTTTTTTGTTAAGCTCTTGTCTTTGTCTTGGTCTTTATCTTGTTGTAGGCTTGTTCCTTCATACTATGTGATCTTTGATCTTGAGCCTTTGTCATTGTCTTTTGACTTCGTCTTTACATTCGAGATCTTTAAATCTTTATCCTTCAGTCTTGATCGTCTTTGCCACCTTGCGATCTTGTGTCTTGACCAACATGCTCATACTTTGCATCATCTTGAAAGCTTGCTAACAATCTCCCTTGATAGACTTGATATCTTAAAGGAAGATCTTGTTTATCAGAGTTTGCGGAAGTCTTTGTCTTTAATACTTGAGCTTTCTTGATTCTTGAATCTTGATGCTTATAGTATGTCTTTGTAGTTTGAGCATGAGCATGTGGTAATGAATCCGACTTCAGCTGGAATGAGGCATCTCCATCTCCATCTTTATATGAATCCTGAAATAAAACAGTTAGCAATAAAGCGTGTGGACGAATATGGCTTTGTCATTCGTCCGGATTTGGTTAGATTAACCTCCGGTTCTGTAGGACCGTTTTACAGTATAAATATTGTACCTGTGATCAGGTAGATTCAAAGAATCTCCTTGACAGGGTTTCCAGCTCAAAGCGTAGGATCTTCTAACACAGATGTATTAGATTTACCATGCTTGCTAGTTCTCATTACCGGAACGTCTCAAAGCAGACAACACGGTAAGAGTGAATCAGATAGTTACTATCTTTCTGATTAAGATTTCTTTCCAGGTTAACACAAGCTTTGATTCATATAGAACTGTGCACGTCACCTACCAAAAGTTGTTTGAAGTTGGTAAGCAGGATTTCATCTTCACGGGAAATACTTAAGTATCACTCGGCTGTTCTGGCAAAACATAAGGCTAATGCGTAGGACTCTTGCTAAAGCTTGTGAACTATTGGTGTTAACAAGTGTCTTATGAAATGTGTACTAAGAGCTTTATTTTATTGATCTCTAGGTTAGACTCGATCTAGAGCTTTTGTTTTAGTACTCGGAGGTGGAGTCAGATGCCACCTATTCAAAAACTCAACTATAGATGAGTGAGCAAGAAATGAAGTCGTGTGTATCTCCCGTGACAATGAGACACGTTTTTGTTGAGAGACCTCGACTGGCTGGAAAAAGGTTATGCATTGCTCGTGGGTCCATAATGTCCATTCCTTCAATATCAGATTCATTCTTTGTGAAACAACTAGATTATGTATTGACCGAATTCTGCCTAAGTTGTGTGGAGGGGTTGCTTTGTTTTTCCTTTATCATACATTTCTTTTTCATTCTTCAACCCCTTAATGTCAAGACGTCATTACTACCCCTTGTTGTGATTATTCCTCTCAGGTTGCTCACTCTTATCGGCATTATTCCCTGAAACTTTATTCCTCTCCAATCATCTAAGGATGCTTTTTTTAATATGGAGTGTCCTTGGGTAGTCCACGGTTCTGGTTGGATCTAGGGACTAATACTAACTAACACCTTATGACTCTCAGAATCGTCGTGAATTAAGATTGTTGGTATAAGATGTTAACATAAACCCTTTTCCGAAGAGTATCAGCTCTTTGAGCTCATTAGATCACTTATAATTTTTCACGATACATTGTTAAAAAATACTTTTCTCTCTCTTATATTAAATACTAACTCACTTTGTTTTTTGAATTTACCATGTGATTAAAGTTTGACCTGACAAATCCTATGGAGAAAATTTATTACTTTCGCAAGAATTGATGAACTTAATTGCTTCCTCACTTTTCCTTTTGTTTGACACAAAAAATGCTACAAGTTGTTAAACTTAAATATAAAAATATGAGGTTAGCATTGTTGAGCAACTATTTGAAAAGAATTGAATGTAATTGAAAATTTTGAAAAATTGTGCTAACCACTTATCATCTTATAAATACAATTTGATGTAGTCATTATTATTCTGATTTGTTATTAAGCGGATTTTTTGATAATGTTTGAATACATAAGAATTGTCATGAGCTGATGTATCCAAAAAATCATTTAAAACTTTGTTTTCAAATAAAACTCTCTCAAACATAGAACTCATTTTGAAAAATGCATCTAATGTATAAGGACATTGTCTTGTAAATATATGAGGGATGGAGTGTTGACCATACAATTTTAAAAAGATTATTGAATCGTCAGTGAGAAATTCTTGAAAAAATTGTCGTTCAAATTTTGAAAAAACATCATGTTAGAAAAAGACCTCTCTTCTCATTCTAAGGATAAGCGCATTAAAAACGTACACTCTCCTTTGTCGTTGGGTCGAGTTGCACTCTTGAGAGCAAATTACAAGTCATAAAAGAGAAAATAGAAAATGACATGTTTTGAAAGCATCTTTGAAAACTCTTGCTCGAACTGCATTTACAGCCCGTGTCGATGTTAATCACATTTCTAGTGAGTAAATGTTATCGATTCCAAGAGACATGTTGAGAACTATACTTTTTGAGAACATTTTTTACTTTTTTGATTTGTATTTTTCTTTTTGAAATTCTATATTTTTGAATTTTTTTTTATATAAAAACTATTTTCATGTTGACATCATCATTGTTAAGTGATGGTTGGAAATAGGACTTCAAACTCTGATCATGATGTAGCTATCTTTGTCTGTTGAAGGAACAACTTTGGAACCCGAGCCCCCCCCCCCCCCCCCAAGCTTTGAATACTTGACGGTTCATTTGTTGGTGGTCGTGAATTTGAGTTCTAAACTGTTAATGATCAGAAGTATTGCTTGTTTATCAGATTGAATTCCTTAAAGGCTGGTTTTTGAGATGTCAGTCTTTTCAGCAACCAAACTCTGAGTCCTTCCTTTTTAGGATTGAAAGATGTACCTGCACTTAAGTTAGAGACCGTGCACTGACATTAAGAGTTTGTTCGCATTCATATTGTTCAGTAATATCGTCATTTAAACAATTGTGGGTTTTCACTTCAACCTTGGTTGTGCTATAGAGGGAATATTCTTTCCAGTTGGAAACCCACCTAAGACCAACAGATTTGCAACATTTACCGGGCGGTTTCACACCTAAAGACAAGATCTAAGAGTCATCGTTTTCTATGCTGACGAAAGTCTTTTTGATTAAAAACCTATGTCCTTTTGGGATCTATCTTTCTGGTTTCTTTGCAACACTTATTTGCTCTACGGGTTTGTATCTTTTTGTTGTCTTATTGGATGGAACCTTAGCACGTGAGTTAACCTCAATCAGGAATTTTGTTACACAATGATCATGATTTGCATTAAAGACACATTTCTGACATGTCGAGCAAACAAAATGTTTGGAGTTAGAAATTTTTTTAGATTCTAGAGTGTTTCTTGCTACTGGCACAACTTTGTCGTACGCAACTACTATTAGATGAGGCCAATTCCTAAAGTTTGGTTATAGATCCTAGGTTTTTAGGGTTTTTTGCATCCTCAGTCTGTGCTTTTGATGTGGCAGAAGGCATTCACACTAGGTCTTGATTCTGCCGCTTTTCTTTAGTGTCTTTCTCTTAGCTTCCTCTAGGGTAGTGATTCTGAACCCATGGTCATTTGAGCTATACTAGAGGAGTGAGGTGCAATCATGTTGATTGAGGTTTTTGCAAAGGCAGATTCACTTTCCCTAGGACAAATAAGTGTTTAAGTGACCTGGTTTGACAAATTCGTATCTCACATAAACTTGGGAGGCAAACCGTATGGCTTGACATTCTAGGTCGTTAGACTTAAACGCCATCGGTTGTTAACAACTGATGGTTTTGTGTGGTTTGGTAAAACCAGTTTCCTAAGATTGAGGATTTTGCAATTAGTATTCAATTAGTTCTGTTAATTTTCTCTAACTCATTTTTTAAGCTGCGAATTGCAAAGCCTATTTTCCTGAGTTGCTTTGAATAGGGGGGCATTTTGAGCAATCCAAAGAAGTTATGTGTTTATCGTCTTAGCTCTCTTTGTCTTGATAGAATCAGACAGTTCTTTGTAATGCCCTTTCTCAAAAGTCTCAATTATCCTTACGTAATTTACATTTATGTTTCCAATACGATTGTATATTTGATTCAATTACTTCTATATGTATGTTTAATTTTGCTTCATTACTTTTTTACTTTTCGAAAATTACCTTGTTGGCCTTTTTTTTAAAGTTGATTTTGATTATTTACGTGCTAAGAACACAATGTGCTTCCATTCTTAAAAAATCTTTTTGAAATTAGGCAACGGTCTTTTTGAGACAAATATTTTCAGTCTCGAGAGATTGATATGAGAGTTCAGTTATTTGGTTATCAGTTAATTTAGCAGGCAAATGACATGTGTCATGACATTGTTCAGCATTCTGGTCAACCTCTCTTTCATTATTGAATTCAGGTTGCTCTGTATGCTGTTGTCCTGTAGCAAAGACATTGATTTCAGCAGTCGTTTGTACCTCAGCCATTAGCTCTTCATCATATATGGGTCTGATATTTGCATCATCAGCATGTGCATCATTCCTTGATTTACTGCTTGTATCTTGCTCTTTTGAATCTGTCCTACTGCTTTCTGTGTTAACCAAACTAACATCTAATGCTTTACTCGTATCAACCTTTTCCTCTATTGTCTGCATCTATCTGTCATTCACCCTGCTTTCATACTCTTGTTTATGCTGTGCTCTTTCATCAATTGACTTCTTAACAGATTCCATGTGGTGGATCAGCATATCACAGAATTCTGGAATCTCAAGTTGAGTATATTGTAAAAAGTAGTTGCGTGTCATTATAACATATTCATCATCAAAATAAATCCGTGACTTGATGAACATCTGAAACTGTGTCTCGAGTACTCTAAAAGAAGCCATGGATCCAATCTCTTGAAATTCTTCGTTGTCAAGTTGCTTTTCTAGTTGATCCATTTTACGAAACATTGTGCTTGTGAAAGTCTCTAGATCTTGACCAAAGAGTGTCGCAAATGCGCGTTTGAATCCATACTCGGTTCGAGTTCCTTTTAAGTCGTTGTTTGAAAGAAGCTTGAGGTGTGAATGAAGTTGTCGAAAAGATACCATGCAACTCTTTTTTGTTGTGTCTTGAATTTGTTGCATTTGTGGTTCTTCCGAATTTGAACACGAAGATAAAGTATCTTTCGTTTCTATTTTTTTCGTGATGTGAAGTGAAAATGATTTGTAGGATCTTAAGCAGGTAAAGTGATTGTTGTTGTGGATTGAAATCAATTAACGTTCACGGGATTTTACAAATCTATGATTTAAACCGAGAAAAGAAATGGAATCTTTTGCGGGATTTTACAAAATCAAGACGAAACCGGGAAACAATGATTAATTGTTGTTGAAATTGAAGTACGTGAGCTTTTGTAACGATTAATGAGCTTAAGAAGATGAATGGTGAACACACTTGCAACTTAAAATATTTAACGGTTGATTAAAACAAAAATAAGGATTAATGGTGCAATTATGATTCACTTTTGATGACTAACGGTTGAATTGTAGCAATTAAGGACTAACGGTGTAAAGGTATTTCAACAAAGAGGGTTGTTAATGAAGCAAATGATCAACTTTGAAATTATTAAAAGGTTCAGGGACTGCATGTGTCAACTTTCCAAAGAGTTTAATAAATAAAAATAAAAAAGATTTCCCTCCTGAATCTTTATCACCTTCGTTTTTAAAATAGAAAAAAAAAGTTAAACGTTTTTTTTTATTTTACTTTCGCGGAATGCTACGGTTGTCGTCGGTGAAAACTAAATATACCCCAATGATCGAAACGAGTCACGATCACAATGATATAAGTTATAAGTCCCGTAGTGAAACGACACTCGAAACCGAAAAACCCGAAAAGAGTTAAAACGTGTATTTTATGCTTTAGTTAAGTTGCGAATGCGGTTTGTAAGTGAAATTGCGAATTCGGTCAACAAATAAGAGCCGCGAATTCGGTTGAATAATAAAAATGCGAATTCGGTCACAATAAGTAAACTGCGAATTCGATGAATGAAGTAAACTGCGAATTCGGTCAATGAAGGATATTGCGAATTTAGTCACAAGTAAAACTGCGTACTTGGTTGATGGAGGATATTGCGGATTCGGTTAGACTTGAAATGTTGCGTATTCGGTTAGACTTGAAATGCTGCGAATTCAGTGTCTTCAAAAAAACCAAAAACGTACTAGTCCTTGTATTGTCTTTATGCAGAAGCCAACAAAAAACTCATCCTAAACGTATGGATCTTGTTCCCTTGTCTTCTTTTTCAAACCGTGTAAGCCAGCCAAATAATAAGCCAATGAAAAAGCTTGTAAATAAGCTTGTAAAACCCCAAAAAGCCATGACCTAGATAATCTTGAACAAGCTACGTTGGTTTTAAAGAAATAAAACTCAAACTACTTATGAAAATAAGCTATGGTAAGAAAAAAATAAAAACCCACGAATGAAGGTTATGAAAGAAAAAAATATGTTACCTTTTTACTAACCACAAAAACATAAGCCCAATATAAGGTATAACAGGCCACGTTTTTTTATGAGCAAAGTCCAACGATTTTAAAAGATATAAGTAAACCCAGATAAGCCGTGACCTCTAAGAAATGAGTTAAAATATAGAAAATAAGTTAAAAATAAGCTAGAATAAGTTGTCCTAATAAGACTAAAATCACCACAACGCGATCACTAAACACACCCGTGACGAGTGATACTAAATGTTAGTAACCCAAAACCACCGTCACTTCACCATTTGATACAAGAAAAATATAAAGGAGATATGAAGAATTTTAGAGAGAGGAGTTAAAGAGAGAGTAGAGAGAAAATAAGAGATGGTTGATTTACTAGTATGTGTGAAAAATACAAATGAATCAACACCCTCTCCACACTTGGAGAAAGATATTTATACCCTTATGGCCGGATGGGCTTTTACCATGAGCCGGGTTTAATGTTAACTTGGGCCGGACTCGGGATTACATTGGACCTTAGTCCGAAACGCGTACAATATTAACTAATTAAATGAGACCGATTCCCGTTCAAACCTATTACAACATTTAATATATAAATGACCGAGACCTAATAATCTTAATGAACGAACTTCTTGTTCGACTCAATATTTTTGAGGCTAACATAATGCGTTTCATCATTCCTAAACCTTGAAATTTAGCGATTCACGCTTAAGGGGTAAAGAAAAAATGTCGGCGATGTTATCTTCAGATGCAACATTTTCGATAGAGATGTTTCCTTTTGGACATTATCCCGAAGGAAATTGTGACGTATCATCGGTGTGTTTCGTACGCGAAAATAATAATAATAATAATAATAATAATAATAATAATAATAATAATAATAATAAAGAAGAAAACAAACGAAGATAGAGACGACGAGCTTGACAATGTCAAGACGGATGGTAGTTAGCGTACGATAAACTATACTCAAAAAGTTATGTAGCTCTTCATGAGCATTGCACATGTTCACATAACAATTACACGACGAGGTATACGGTTGTCTTAAAAGTGGTAGCGAAAATAGTGGAGGAAATATATTAGCCATCTCTATGGTTGAAGAGGCGTGGTTGAGTGAGAAGGAAGAGGTGTGATCGAAAGACAAAGAGTGTTTTCGTTGAAAAAAAATGTTTTCATCAGAGAGAAAGGATGTTTTCGTTGAAGAGAAAGAATGTTTCGTCGAAGAGAAAGAATGTTTTCGTTTAAGAGAAAAATTTTTTTTTGTCGAAGAGAAAGAATGTTTCTTCGAAGAGAAAGAATGTTTCCGTCAAAGAGGAAATGATGTTTTCGTCGAAGAGAAAGAATGTTTTCGTCTAAGAGAAAAGAATGTTTTTGTCGAAGAGAAAGAATGTTTCTTCGAAGAGAAAGAATGTTCCCGTCGAAGAGAAAAGGATGTTTCTGTCGAAGAGAAAAGGATGTTTTCGTCGAAGAGAAAAGGAGAGCGTTTTAACTTATGTTGTTAAAAGTCTTGAATATGGATTTTTGGATATAACTTTTAACGTTTGCGATCGCAAGTTAAAGATACTTGAATATTTCGGATGAAATATTTAAGTTGTCAAACCTACTCAATAGCAGTGTTAGATTTGTATCTAACTTTTTCTTGACAAAAGAGTAGATTATTCGGAAGAAAGCAAGATGATGATTAAGAGAATGTGTGAGTGAAGACTCTAGGAGATATAAAACCGTTTTATGACTCTTTTGACTTTTTACATTTGTGACACGGACGCGAAGAAAAATATTCTAGTGTGAGAAGATATATACCTAGATGCATAAGATATATAGATTTAAGCATGTAAGTTTATCTAAGCATGCATCAACACAATAATCAACAGATTAATGTGTAAGACTATATGACATTTAAATATAAATTGTCATACATTAAACTAACATAGTGTAGGTTCACAATTAACACGTAAGTCATGTAAAATGACGCAAACAAATTATGATAATTTTAAATGCAATCATCATGTAAAACATGTTAGCATTTAGCACTTAGGAGCATGTGTTATTTAAATAAACTAAGAGATATTTTATCTAAATTGCTAGAAAAAGGCAAATGCTTTTACAACAAACATGCATTCAATAGCTAAGCAAATACACGTTGAGCATCAAGACAAACATGAAAGCATATAATTGCATTACGTGGGAGCACGTTATCATCTTGAAACTTCAAAGCACATATGTGAAATGCATGTAGTCTAGATTGACTAAGGGGAAACCTAATTTCTACTTGCTTAGTGTGCACTCCTAATGAAATACAAAGTCTATCGATGTAGACTATCATTAGGCATATTTAAGAAGAGCCATTTAATCAAATTAGAGAATGAATATGAGACTATCACTAGTGGTGCTCAATTCAGGCTAAACACGACCATTTTTACGGGTTATACCACGAACCCAACTTCACTCTTGGAAGCAATTCAACCGTTAGGTCAAATTGAATTTCTAGTGCAATAGATTCTCCAGTAGTCATTCTCATGTTAGACAAAATAGAATTCCTATATTTGCCTAATGAAGTGTAGCAAAGATAAAATTTGTATTGTCTTTTCATACAAGGCCTACTATGACTCAACTAACGTACTTTAATTTCGGTTCACATAATCCTAATCAAGATGTGTGGAATTCTAAGGTTGAATGAGAGAGCAAGCAAGTTGTTGTAGCTATAAGAAAGAATGAGTCATCTAGGACCTAGGAGTATGCTTAAAAGTGACAATGTGTAATGCTCTATATTGAGAGTGTTCAAAGAATGCACCTTTGCATGTCTTTTATGAAAGAAATCCAATTAAGGTTATTTACCTCAATAGATCTTGTGTTTGTTTCTTTGTAGAAATAATGATGATTAACTAAAGTTTAGTTACATCTATGTTAGACTTTTAAGCAAGAGATTGACAAGAGGAAGATGTTTAAATCTAATGCCATAGGGCGGATCTACCTAAACCGAAGATGAATTTAGGACGAAGGATCCATCGATCCGTGGAGGATCATTTTTTGATTATTTGGAGAAGTTTGATATTATGTTAAAAGAAAACTACTAAAAGTTATAGGGTTCTCGTGTATGAGTTTTCAGAAATGACATCCAAGTCTTGCTTATCAAGTTGGAGTACTTATGAGTTTCCCAATGGAAATTTATAAGTCGTTAATCCTACTTAGAGTGTGTCAAGTTTAGCATGTATAATTTGACTATAGCTAATAACACAACATTTAAACACTTTAGACTCAATGAAACATCTTCATTGCAAGTGTGAATTGCAATTCGATGACTAATCTTGTTGTCTTGCAATCGACTTCGTGATTTTATGTAATAACTGAGGATGGTTAAACGTGTAGACACAGAAAAATATCTATGGTCATTTGATTGATATTTCGGTGATCTATCATAGTCTCAATTTCATTTTCATATTCTAATTTTGTAATTAGATTGAATGATGAGATTGATTATCGTTTGAATATTAATCATCTTCATATTCGAAATCCTCTTACGATAACTTATTGAAAGAAAGCAAGATAATGGTTTCTGGAATATGTTCAATTCTTCCTAGTCCTAACCTTAGATGGTTAAATGATTCTCATGTGGTGAAGAAGAAATATTATACTTATTTGGTAAAGTAAGAGAAAGTTTTGATGAGAAGATAATTTGAGTTTTGAGTTGTGCTTTTGAATTGTTTGAGCAAAGTTACATATGTTGTGCATTTGCTCATGGTTGGCTTTTCGGAGATGACGCCTGTACCATTGCATTGGCAAGGTAAATTACTTAATATTTTGGACAAAACAGTCCAAGTCGTCGAACCAACACGTTTGTGTATTTTATGCATATATTGCCAAATATTTAGAACACAGACTATTAGACAAGTAGACTCCAATAAGACCTCATTTTACACAAGTGTGAGTTATGATCCGATTGCATATTCTATCGTCTTAGAAAAGGATGAGTCGTCATTTTCATATCAACGAGTGTGATTGAGTATGTAGGTTTAAGATAATATATCTTGTTACATTTTGATATAATCTCAAAGCTAGACAAATAAGAATCCGATTTCTTGTCCATACTCAAAAACTTGTTAATTAGATTCGATAATAATATTAATCATAATTTGAATAATGAATCAATATATATTCGAAATCTTTCTTGACCCTCACGAACACTCTTTTTAAAAGAAAACAAAAAACAATTTTCACAGTATGTTCCATTTATCCTAAGACTAGTTGTAAGGTGAGGTTGATGAATAATGAAAAATTAATTTCTTACTTTAAGATTGTCATATATTTTGCTTGTGCGAAAAACTATTTGTTGATATGTATAGTATGCATAGTTTTTAACATTTTATGAGTATATAAATGATTTTCCTAACTATTTTTATATAACACACATCTTTTGTAAAATACTATACGTTTATAAAAAGAATATAATTATGTGTGTGTGTTAGAACAATGCAAGCACAAACAAAGTTTAAAAAATATATTTTCTTTTACTTAATTACCAATGTATTAAATACATATTATATTTTGTATAACCAACCCAGGTCAAACAACCAAGATGATGAAATATTCGACTATTTTGTTGGTAAGACGAGATAATGTGTTGGAAATATTTTAATGATGGTTTAACAAATGAATCTTGGACATTATTTTATCCACACACTTGACAAACTAATTAAACTCTCAATTCCTAAGTGGGTTACTACACTCAAATTGATCTAACACGATGTTTATGTAACACTTGTAAATAATAGTGAATCTATTCTTATATGCAATGCACAAACAATTTTGCAACTTAACGCAAGAAATCTAGCGTAATTCCTATTAGGCATAATCCGAAAACTAGTAACATACAAATAGCATACATGGCACATGTGTTTAGATATATAATTAGCTCAATTACAAATAGTAATGATTACTTATTAATATCATTAACCAAGTTGAAACAAAAGTAAACACACATAATCATCTAGCATATACATAAGATATTACGTCGTTAGTTTTTGTGTCTTAGATATAACAGATTTATACATACTTTGATTTGATTTGAAAATAAAAAAGTTTCCTCCCCATATTCAAAATTAATTAGATCAATATTTGAAGGACAAATACATTATTTTTCAAAGATATATCAATTAGAAATGCCCGACTCAAAAGAAAATGTAAAATACAAGTTTTACGGTAAAATTGAACTCAAAGTTTTGACCATTATGTAGTATTTTGCATTTCTGACTTATTTAAGCTTAAATGAAAACTTTGAGAGAATTCATAAATGAAAAGACAGACTCAATTAATCTTCGAATGGCGGTGCACGACTTCTACAGACTTACAGTTCATTTCATATGATTTTTTGAAGTTTGCCAAAATCTGCTGAAACAGACAGACGGCCCCCATAAAGGTGACGGCCCCCAGATATATTTGGGGCCGCCCTAACATTTAATACCATGACCCAAAAAAACTTTTTTAGTCAAATCGTTTGATGACTATCGTAGAACATAGTACTTTAAAAAGTTGTTCCATCACATAAATTTCGTGTTTTAGACATCATTTCTACTCTTACGACTTAGACAAACATAAGTTAGCACTTACAAGTTCTTTTGAGAAAATTTTTCTTCAAGCTAATATACAAAGTATATTTAATAACAAAACTAGTACGAATCAAACAACAAAACACTTTTCATATTTAATCCCCTTCATGGGTAATTTGATACATGGATCGTACTCTATTTTAAAAATCATTTATTTTGAAAATTAGAGCAACGTGGCTTGGATACCAATTGTGGAAACCGTAAAGGGGGAGAGGGATGAATACGTTTCCATTTAAAAAACTTTAAATCCTTAGGTTTAACAACTATCGCATATCTTAATAATTCAAACTCAACCACAATATTAACTAAAAGTAGTACACAACCTTAACTAACAATATATACACAACAATTTACACAATCATAAGCACAATGCAAGTATAAAAGTAAAGCGGTAAGTGT
Source organism: Tanacetum coccineum (assembly GCA_026074375.1). Taxonomy (NCBI): domain Eukaryota; kingdom Viridiplantae; phylum Streptophyta; class Magnoliopsida; order Asterales; family Asteraceae; genus Tanacetum; species Tanacetum coccineum. The sequence goes on along the minus strand of BQNB010054078.1, from coordinate 20,875 downwards.
AAAGAAATAAGTAAAGAAAAAGGTAAAAGAAAATTCAAACCGACACGGTGATTTATAGTGGTTCGGTCACGAAGCTCCTCTTCGCCCTACTCCACTCTCCGAGTATCCAACTCGAGAGTTACTTCACTAATCAACAAGCTCCCTTTCGGCGGAGAAAACCTTATACCAATGCTTACATTATTTTCTGACACTAAGCTAGATGTCGAGTTCTTCTTCGGGTACAACCAAACCCTATGTTTTATGTCTCAACATAAACAAACCTTGTTTTTATGGCCTAAACACATAAACCGCGTCGCTTACATTATTTTAGCGACACTAAGCTAAATGTCGAGTCCTAATCTTAGCTAGAACCAAATCTACCACTTCACCAATGTATTTTAAGGCCAAAATACTAACCAACCCACAATCAACCCATCCAAACATATACATCATTTGGATCTAAACACTACAAAAAGATTGAAGACATTAACTCGATTTATATGAACAAATGTTACAAATTTGACTAACCAGACTACATAATTTGTCGGATCTTGAAGAAGACCAAGTTTTTCCCGCTTGCACTTTGAGGAAAGGAGGAAATGATAGACAGATTGATCATCATTCTAAACAAGATTAACCAAGTTGAATGATCAAAAGATTTAGTGCGATCCTAAAAGAGAAAGAACTGAAAGAAAATCATGCAAAAGGGTTGTAAAAATAGTTGGAGGTGACCCACTATTTATAAGAGCTGAAAAACATCCTGTCAGGAAACAGCGGTCCCAAATATATTAGGGGGCCACCGGATATTTAAGGGGGCCGCCGGCCTATTTAAGGGACCGCCCGACAGACGCTTATGTTTTTGTCTTTTTTTGATACAACCTCTGTGAAAGTCTAACATGAATTGGGGGGGGGGGGGGGGGGGAAAGAACCAGATTTTGAATTTTGAAATAATTACCACATAAAACATTTCATTATAATTAAAAAAATAATTTGTCTAATTAATTTTTGAAAAAATTATTTTGTTACATTTATAAAAATATAAAGTTTAAGACAAAAACTTATTTCTTTGATCATCTTACAAGTTTAATGCTTGTTTGTACATACCTTATGTGATTTACGTCGGGTGTAAACCAATGTCCGTCTTGATGCATACTTGAGATGTAAAGAGATGTTGATGCATGTATGCATTGATGATTTGTGTAAACGGGTAACTTGCGCACTTTACGTTACGTATTAAAAGTCGCATGTTTGTCATCACCCAAACATAAAGAGATCGTATAGATTAAATATCGCAATATTTGCACTAACTTTATGCACAACCAGACATTATTTTTTGTTGGTCAGATTCGGTTTTTGGACCGTGCTCAACCTTACATGTGTGTGGATTTTTGTTGAGCGGATTTTGTTTTATAAATCTATACATCTTATAAAGCATAAAGGCATTTTAGGGCATTAAATGTTTTGAGACTTTATTTTTCAAACATACACACATCTATACGTAATACACTAACACAATACATGTTTGAAATTGAAAATAATTAATACACCCAATTACTTAAATATATAATCATATATTCACATTGTACAACAATTAAAAGCATATATCTACAAAAACGTACATATGGTGTGACTCGCTCGTTCTTACCCCTTATAATATACCAATAAACACAAATATATATGAATACACAACAAGGATCAGAATCCGCGAGATCAATGAAACCGGAAGCAGTGTAGAGAGTCTCCGGGTCGTTATGTCCCAACGAGGCTAGAGATGGAAAATCAAAAGACGATTGATCATTGATGTTTGAATATGTCAAGGATGTGAATGGGCACTAAACCTAAATAAGCAAATGCACATAAAAATAAGCAAAGAAAATAAGCTGGAACAAGAATAGAAGCTAGAAATGGTAAAAATACTTAAAACCTTTATACTAAGACACAAATAAGCTCAAATAAGCTTAAGACAAATCAAATAAGCTAGATAACTCTAAATAAGCAAATTCAAAAATCAATTAAGCTAAATTAAGCAAGGAAACTCAACAGTACTAACTTGGAGTTAGTACTGCTAGCTTTGAGTTAGTACTGTTAGTTCAATGAAACAAGAAATAAGCAAATAAGCTAAAACAGATATTTAACTATCCCTAATAAGCACTCAGGCATAAGAATAAGCAACTGGAATAAACTAGAATGGCAAATAAGCTAAAAAGCTACAAACTGATACATTATTGAAAATACTTTGAAAAGGAAAATAAGCTTAAATAAGCTTACTCTTAAAAACAGTAAAGGAAAATGGTTTAATCTACTCTTAAAAGCTAAGGAAATCTTAAATTAGCCAAAATAATAAGCTGATAAGCTAAAATGAACCACCAGTACTAACAGTTTTAACTACCAGTACTAACTCAGAGTTAGTACTGCTAGCTTGAGTTAGTACTGCTAGTGAAAAATCCCAAAAGAGAACTAGCAGTACTAACTCTGGGTTAGTACTGCTAGTTGAAAATATCCCTTAAAGTTTTCAAAAATCATTTTTTCTTTTTATATTAAGCTGATTTGATTCTAATTTATTAAAAACAGATTATCAAAGAACAAAATAAGGCATTTATAAGCAGACTTCAATCAAGAATAAGCACTTAAATAAGCTGAACCAATCTAACAGTTTTAACTCATAACTAACAGTGCTAACTAAGAAATGTGCATAAGTTACTTTTCAACTAACAACTAAGCAAGAAAAGCACTAAACATTCTGATGAAGCACAAGTAAGTAAACATAAGTAACAACTAAGCACTATAAGCAATACCGCAGTAAATAAGAGATATAAGAAAAAGAGTGACTTACCACACCCTTGCTCAAAACAGGGTTAAACCAAGAGTCTACAAGCTCTAGCTTGTATAAAACAAGCTAGTGAGAGTCAATAAGCCCATCCAGTACTGGCTTATCATCCATAAAATAAGCTGTGGTGTATTTTGAGAGTGATTTTCTCTTAACTACTTAACCTTTTTAAATTTATTTAATTAAAGCAGCTTATAAACAAGCTGTATTGAGAACCTTTAAAACACAAAACAACACAATTAAGAAACTTAACACTTGGAATTGTAAATTGACTTAAAACCTCAAATTTGCATTAAAACTTGAAAGTGTTACAAAGCTGAAAGTAAAAGCTGTAAATGACTTTAAAAGAGCTGAAAATAAGCTAAGTTCTATTAAAAATTAAAAACTAACTAGTTCCCTCAAAGGCTTACAAAAGGCTCTATTTATAGCCGAAGTCTTCTTCTTTGGGCTTGCAGCTTGTGCTTCTTTGGAGAGACAAAAACAAAGTGTGTTTGTTGTGTGAGGGGATTCTAAAACAAATCTCAGCCTTTAATTTCTTTTGTGCTTCTTTGGAGCAATCACAGCCATCGAAAATACTTGGGAAGGGTGAAGGATTGCCAACATGGCACTTATACAGCTGGGGGGGAGTGGTTGAAATGATTTTTCTAAGGTGTTGAGTGGTTTTGCAGGGAAGAAGTATTGGATGACATCCCTAGCTGTACCTGGGTTTTGTTTTGGGCGGGAAGATAGAGTTTGGGGAGGTTGGCAGCTTTGGCCCCTCAACTCTTATAACTTCTTTGCAAAACTTCGCCCGGTTTGCAATTTCGACCCTTGTCTTTTTCTTTTGTAATACAACTTGAGGTTTGGCAGTTTTAGTCCCTCAGGTTGTATTTTCTTCATGTGTCTGACTTTTGAGTTTGACTGTCTTTGGCTTTGGATTGATTTTGTCTTTTCCATCCCGTGCTTAGTTTGGTCGTTTTTGGATTTCTTTTTGAATATCCGTTCCTGCACAATTCAAATGCAAAACATACAAATACAATGTATTTTTGGTACGTTTTTAGTCATTTAAGTCCGTTTTTTAATGGAAAATGGTATGTGTAATTAAGCACATACCAACAGACTTTTGATTAATTTGAGAAATTTAAGATTCACTGTTGTCTTTATTCTGAATGCGTTTCTTTTTAATTGAATCAAAAAGTTCTTGGTAAGTCTGTTTCAAATGCTCATTTTCTTTATGTAGTTGCTCATTTGCTGCAAGTAATTTAGTCACATTGTGTTCTAATTCGATGTTAATAGTTTCAATTACATCGAGGTTATTTTTAACTTTGGCTTCATTACTTGTTTCCTTCACACTTTTAATTTGTTTCTTCAAGTTGCAAATTAGTGTGGTTCTGGCCAGTAGCTGAGCTTTCAAATCATTAATCACAAAAAATTCACGAAATTCAGGAAATTCCTGATTCTTACATGGTTTGTTACTTTGAAAACTTTCTTCCTTTTGTTGAATTTGTATTTCAAGTGAAATACAATGTTTTTCCAGTTGTAAAAATCGTTTTGAAAGTTCATTGTAAATTTCCTTATCAACCATATCTTTCGTTTTGAGAAGCTCAGTTTTAAGCAAAGCATCCTGGTCAATCTCTCCTCCCCTATGACACATATTTGTTGAAGTAGGAGTGGTATTGCTATCAATAGTAGTTTCCAACAGATGTGTGTCATAATTGGGTTCAGATTGCTCAGTATGCTGTTGTTCATTAGCAAAGATATTATGTAGAGCAGTCAATTGTACCTTAGCAAATGGCTCATCGTCATTTACTGGTCCGATATCTGCATCCACAGCTTGTGTGGTATAATTCCCTGAACTGCTACTTGTATCCTGCTTTTCGGGCTTTGTCCCACTGCTTTCTGTGACAACCAACCCAGCATCAACTGCTTCGGCACTATTCCCTTTTCCTCACATTTACTCCTTTTTATCATACCTACGGACTTCTACACTAACTAGTGGATAGTCCCTGGGTAGATCCCTCCGGTTCTGGCAGGATCATGGGAACGAGTACCTAACCTTACCATCCTTATAACTTCGATAACAGTAAATACATGGTCAGTCTTTTGGTACAGTTCACCTTGCCATAAAATCATTGTTGAAAAACTCAATCAGGTACTTGTGATATTACTATTAAAGTGTTTAGTACACGATTGTTTTTGCTTTTTAGAAACGCTCCCCCTCAACATGAGCAAGGGTGTTGAGCAAACCGCCGCCTTATCTGTTTAATCAAACCGCTGCTTTAATATGAGTAACTCGTCGGGTATTATTATAATAGCAAACCGCTGCTGAAATTGACAACCCGCCGTGTATTAAAATAATGCAAACCGCCTTTCCTTTTGAGCAACTCGCCGTTTTAGCAACTCGCCGTTTTAGCAACTCGCCGTTTTAGCAACTCGCCGTTGACCTGGTCAAAATCGTGAGAGGGATATATAAGATAGTGTCCGAGTACAGTAATTGAAAGATTTTGGAATTTTAAAGAAAATTCTTGAAAATTTGTACTCAATTACTATTAATTGAGCCATAATTAAGTCTACACAACTCATTTATATAATTCACAAGATTATTATGAGACAAGACCTGAAAATGTCGATACCGAAAATGACATAGTCATTTTATCCATGTAAGTCATCTGTAGTCCGTCTCGATACTCTCCTATTTGAAGTTTGTCCTTAGCTTCCCCTTGAATCAGCAATCATTTCTTAGTAGGGTTCATAGCCTTCTTTTTTGGGTCTTTGCAATTATATCATTAAGAAACATGAAAGTCTGACGCCTCCAAATCGACGACGTACACAATTTAATTTGAAACTTAACACCAAGTCCACTTAAGAACCCCGGATGTCTAATTTCTCTTAACATGATAGTGATGATATAAATTGAAACACCAAAGTCAACTAAGTCCCGGATATCTCAATTATTCCCTCTCAGTAGACGAACTGATAACACCTAAGACAACTAAGTCCCAAATGTACACTTTTCTTTCTATCGTCTACTACTACTAGAGGAATTAACAGGTCTTATCATACAATATTACCATCTTTGATTCAAATATTTCTACTCCTTTAAAAACACGCTTGGTGATTGACTGTTAAAGGAAGCAATAATTGAATCAGTAACCAATCTTCTCACGCTCTAATCAATCTTCTGTCAACAATCACATTCCCTGGTATCTCAACTATGATACCATTAAATGACAAGATATCTCTTCTCCTATGTGGTTGGAATAGCGCACCGGAAAGTAACACGATAAAACACTGATTTTCTCTGCGGATAAGACATTTGTCTTCCCGGAATGGCCTACAATTAAATAAGGCTATGGATTCTATCACGTGTAGTTGTTGTACCTTTCAGAGCATTTACTCCTTCCCCTTGATGTTTTCGATACCTCAGAATCAGAAAAACCTTATATGCACACATGCTTGAGATCGTGTTCGCAGAATTAATAAACTTAAATCTATCCCATGAGAATCAGTTTCAAGGCTTTTTAAACTACGAAAGAATTTCCAAACATTCCTAAGTCTTTTTACAAACTATGACGCATTGGCAATATTAGTCGTATGTAGTTTAAAGCCTGAATTCACTAAGTCTTCAATTGCAAATAAGTCCCAAAGTTTTAGCAAATGACATCTAAGGCACAAATGTAGTTAATTGAATAAACATACCCTTAAACTTGTTTATCGTCATAATCAAAAACTTCAACTGTTATTCCTTGACTTATTTTGAAAGACCGTTTTAAAAAGATTATTATGACACTTTCTCCCCTCAAATAATGACCACCGTTTTTTCTATTTAAAGAGCTGTAACATTGTTTTGAGAGGTCGAATTATCTTGGAAAATCTTTTCGTGATTACTGAAAATATTGATTCATTGTGAAGACAACTTTTTCCCAATTGAAATAAGATTTCTCTTATTTTGACAAATAAATGCACTGAAACGTACACTTATTCTTATGATACATGGATATGAAATAATCCATGCCCGGGAAAAATTAATTACCCGTTGTTAGGAACAACTGTCTTTTCGATGACATGCGTTCCTCAGATTGAAAAGCGGGTTGCAGTCAGAAATAACTGCAAGCCATTGTCATGAGCTCAAAAACTTTGAATGTTTTGTTAGAGTAGCTCAATACCAAAAAGACTTCTCTTTTCGTTGCTAAGGAAAAATGCACTGAGACGTGTATTTTCCTTTACGATGAGGCCCGGGTTATGCACAGAAATGTACATAAGCCATGTTTGATGATAATATCAAGCAGTTATATTTGTCAGAACCTCCAGTTCTGCTGGAGTCAAACATCTCATACCAATCCTTCTGACAAGATACAAAAAACCAATCCTCAGGAAGGGCTTTCATAAATTAATCAGCTAATTGGTATTCAGTTCTGACAAAATATAATTTAATAATATCATTTTCAACCTGTTCCTTTATGAAGTGATACCGAGTATGGATGTGCTTTGTATGAGAGTGTTGTACGGCTTTGCATGAGATTGCTATGGCTGTCGAGAATCGTAAGTACAACAGTAATTTTGTTGTAGTTTGAATCCATAAACTTTAAGCCGTGACCCGTCTCTCCCATCCACATTACTTGAGCACTGGAACCTTGCAGATAACGTTCAACGTACTCTGCCACTGCTGACGACATTGCAGTGGCACGTTTTGTTTCATTGAACCTCCAGCTTACAAGTTGATCACCAAGGACTGTATCCCTCCAGAAGTGCTTTTTTTTCGAGTATCAAGGCCATCCGGCAATGAATCAGCGTCATGAAAATGCTGTTAGTTCAAAGCCATAATCCTTTTGGATACCAGAGAACCCATGTAATGGGTACCCTTTAGGTATTTAAAGATTCTTCTAACCTCCTGAGGTGCTTTTGAGTTGGTCGCGCTTGATAACGTGCACAATACATACTGCTTGCACAATCTGTCTACTAGATGTCAAGACATGATGACCCGATTTTAACTACGATAATCAGATTGTCTATAGGGTTTTCTCTACTCAAATCTACAACTAGATTAGGTTTTGTAGCCAATGGTGTACCAATGGAGTGACACATTGTCCATATTATGTTTTTTTCAGACATTTCTAAAGCGTACTTGATCCAGATTGATAAAAATACTTTTGGGGACTGTGAATCTGGAAGTCCTAAAAAGAATTTCATCTCCCCCTATTAAGGACATTTCAAATCTACTTCTTAACTTTTCAAATCTTTTGAATATTTAGGGTTTGTAGACCCAAAAATTATGTCATCACGTAAATCTGCACAAGTATAATATCCTCCCGTATTTTATCGGTTGGAATAAGAAGTTTGGTCAATTGATACCTTTAGAAAAACCTTTGGACATCAGGAAGTTTGATTATTTTCATCCATCCCAGCGCTCATGGAGCTTTGCTAAATCCATACAAAGCTTACCTGAGAAGGTTAGACTTTTTTCTGGATATATGGAACAACGAACCTTCCGCTAACAAGTAAACCTCTTCCTTCATGAACCATTAAGAAATGCGTTTTACGACCATCGTGATAGATATGAAAAGACTTGTAGTCTGCGTGGGCAACAAAAAGTCCGAACTGCTTCCAAAGCGCGCAACTGGAGCAAATGATTCTTCAAAATCAAATACCTCTTCCTGAGCATATCCTTTAGCAACAAGCCGGCTTTGTGCGAATTACAGTCTGATCTCATACCAGTTTGTTCTTTTCCATAACCACTTTAGCTTAAATAACCATCTTGCCAAAAGTTTGTCGACGAGTTCCCAGACGTTAGTCTGTCGAAACTGATGAATATCATCTGCATTGCTTCGATCCATTGCAGAATCAGCCATTGCCAATCCTTAAATGTTTCGTGCGGTCAAACAATACTCACCGGGAGCGTGAACATACACATTTCAGATCTGCGGAAAGCTTCGTCTTGTTTGAACTGTCATGGTTGGATCCACGAACTTGTTCTAATCGATGAATCTCTGGTCCATCGGTAATCATGACATTGTGGTTTGAAATGAATGCACAACGAGTAATATCATTTTCGTGAGGAAGACCTCACCAATTTCTTGTAACCCGAGTAACAAAAAAGGATTGTAATAAATTCATCGTTCTTTGAAAACGATGCATCGGTGCATGATTTATTGTTTGTTTTTTCCTCAGCTTGACCGTGTGTTGGATTGTAATATTCTTCAAGTAAAGGACTGAAGAGAAATTCCAACCCTTGTTGTGACGAATCTATCTTCTCTGCTGAAGAACCAAACATTTTGTCTTGGGGCACGGGTTTCATAGTTGTCATAATCTGAAACCTTTTTGTCCTTAGAGGAACGAGGCCTGAAGAGACAATTTCAACAGACATCTCTTATCGTATGTGGGAGCGAAGGACTAAACTGATGTGATCAACATCATTTCATGAAGCACGGGTCTGAACTTGCTATGATCCAGGATGCCATGAATAGAGGCACTGGGTCCCTTACAAAAAAGTTCAAAAACCATAAACAAACTTTGAATAGTAGATCCTCTCAACCAATACCGTTTCACACACCGTGAATGGAGTTGGATTTCCATATTGTGTCAAAGTAGCTCAAATGCATGTTCTGTAGTTGACTTATGTTGAAATTGGAACGAGAAGGAACGCCAATAACATTCCCAATAGTGATTCATTGTCAACTAAGTGATAGAATAAAACAGAGGAATAAGATGATGCAAATTTAATGAATGACCCCTTTGTCAATTAAGTTTCTTCAAAACCATAGTTTGAAGAAATATTATGAAGGAAGGGGTGCATTAAATATTATTTATGCATTTTGAAGACCATGAATTTATACTCAACACCTTGATGAGTGACTTGAGATTGAATTTCCTAATTAGTTGGGTGAACTACTAGTAGATTGTCATCTTTATCATTGGTAGTTTTGCTGAAGGTGAACCAACTTGATCAACAGCCTGAATCAACAATAGCTACCAGAACTGAGGAAACAGTTCATGGTGGAAGATTATAGTACATCATTAAACAATGTTTACAACAGGATCTCATAGTCTTTCTTGGATGGCGGAACATAGTGTTTTTGGGAAACTGAGATTTGCACGGAGTCCTAACTGATAGTAAACCAGAATCATCAAATAAGGCCGCAAGGTCCCTTAACTGATTTGCACAGGAGCCGTGCCTTGACCATTTCAAGAACTAATTGCTCTGGCTGTAGTGCGGAAGTTGGTGGAAAAAGGTTATAATGAATGATTCTTGACAAGGAGGAGATACTGATTTAGGAGATGAGAGATCGATGACTGAAGTATCAGTACAGGAACAGATGAAGAAACTTGTTGGATAGAACATGACCAGCGAACAAACTTCCGTTTCCATAGTATTTTCCATGTTCCCTTTTACTTATCTATTCTTTCAGGAACAGGCTTAGTATTCCCTATTAATCATCCCAGCATTAACATCTCTTCAGGATTGTTCTCTGACCATATCTGCTTCCCACTAAGAATTAGCTATTCCTACATCAGGAACCCCTGGCTTGGATCCAGTACCTTCATCTTGAGGCTCTAGAGATGACTGTGGACTCAACAGGAACCCTAGTAAATGCTTTTACCAAAAGATCCATCAATTTGACCTCCATTTCCAGGTTGTCTCTTGCATCATTTTCTTGCTTCCTTGAGAGCTTTCATATGTTAGCAGCCTCTTGTTCAGCAGAGTAAGAGTTTGAATACCCTTGAGCTTCTTAGGACGAAATTAGAAGACCACTTCTTGCACAATAAAGGGAATCTCAGAAAGCATACCAGACTGTCTTCTTTGTGTGGGCTCGGTTTCAGATTCAGCATAGAGCTCATCTCTTGTGTCAGTGCAATCTGCCATCCAGTTGAGGTAAGAGGCTGGATGGTGTATAGAAGCAGATGCATATCAGACTCGTGGTTTCTTTGAACATTGGTGATCATGTTTCGAAGAGCTGAGCTACCCAGAAAAGCGGCAAGATTCGGTTCTTCTTCTCTTTGCTGACCTAAAAAGCCCTGGTTTTGATCCAGCAGAAGGGCACTTCATCAATCATCAACGACTTCTTCATCATCAACTTTCAAGCTTTCTCATGTGTCTTTATCCTTTGACTGCAACTTTCCCTTATCCATGGCAATCTTCATCTGCCTATTAAAGCTTCCATAATAGTATGGTATAGATGGTAGTTGGCACATGGACATTTTCTGTTTGCAGTCTTGATCTTATACCTATGATTAGAAGAAAGCACTCTTTAGATCAAATTCTTCAAAGAGCCACCTTGGTGTTTGACGATGTAACGTTGAAATCTTGTTTCACCAACTTGTTCCCTTTTGACATTCTGATAATCTCTCTTTGGACTCTTTTAAGATCTGTATATCTTGATGGACCTCTAGGCAAGGCAGCGCAGAGTATTTTCTCGATAAATCTGCAGTAGACGTTCAAGAATCTTAAGGAGACATCATCAAGTTTTGTTCCTAGATATTTATCAACAACCGTAGGAACTTGGGATTTGATTGAAGCCAAAACATCGGCAGAGTGATTAGTCTTCTTGACTTCAGACATCTCTTGCTCCAATCTTGCCACTCTTAGCTAAAGGGAGATGAATGGAGTGATTTCAAGGAGAGATGTGATGATTGTTGTAGCTTCCTGAAGAATAGTGTGGAGGAGTGACCAGTGCCTACTGCTTAGAAGGAAGGAGACATTTGTGAAGGAGCAATCATGGAGGATTGACGTTACTGTCTAGATGACTTGGGATATACAGGTATGGTGAGAATCAACTCCTCTATAAACTTTAGATTTCTCCTGATCATCTTCGTTAGTTTTTTTGTCATAAAAGTAAATTGATCCCCAAAGTTATAAGAGTCCATCGAGAATTTTCATGGAAGACATAGAACCAGAATGACTTTCTGGATTTTCATATGATTACACGTTCGTACTGTTATAACTTAGTTTGTTCATGACCTTTGGAGCTAGGACTGACACGAGGAAATTACATCATCCCATGTGCTCAGGGTTTTGGTCCACCGAAGAGACATTGTAATTTTCCCAGAGTTTGATACCAGTCTGGTCCTTCATGCATGGGCACAGGGTCTGGTCCCAGACACAAGGACATAATTTCTTGCATGCGTAGCATGAACTTCTCTTGTAACAGTCTTCTTTCTTCAGCTTCATAAGCTGAAAGATTTACTAAATCCAAATCTAAGTCTGGTTTAGGGACGATGTACCCATGTAGGAGTGATCTTTAAGGCCTTCTGAAAAAGAACACACTCATAGTAAACCATTTTTTCATCAAAGTATTTGGTAAGCTATAAAACCCCAGTCTTTGCATCATGAGTCAGAGTATTCCAGAACATCTGAATGTAGATAGAAAGGGAATTTTGCCTGATGTAGTGAATGCCCTAACGAAGATTGTGTTCTTGAAAATCAACTGAAATGTGGAAAATAGGATTCTTCTGCAACTCTGAGATCTTAGAGAAGGTCACTCCCTTTCCACTCTGTAACTTTCTACAGCAATGAAAGGATCTGTTTCATCTCTCTTTGTAGGCTTCAGGTGCATGAATATTCTCTTCTGCCATCGTATCTGTTAAAGAATATCAACAAAGATAGACAAACATAGTATATAATCAACGTTAGATAAAGATCTTCGCCTTGAGTTAAGACATGCCTGATAGTCATAATTGCAAGAAGATATTCCACATTAGAGTCAGAAGATTTAACACCTTACAGATTCGTTTAACACCCTACACTTTCACATTGCCCATTTTAAACACCAATCAAAGACCAAGATAAACCATTTTAATCACGATTTAATTTACTATTCTCCCTTCAAAAATTCATATGCATTGGGGCCATTTTTGATCTAGTGAATTATAATACAGCAAATGTACGATTGTCCACTTTAACTAACGCTACAAGCTTGGGAAAATATGAAGCTTGTTAATGAGAATGGTCAAACACAAGAAGATTTCTCTTCTTTTGAAGAAAAAGCGCACTGAAGCGTACACTCTCCTTTTCTTTGAAAAACTGGTTTCGTACAAAAGAATACGAAAGCCATCGACTTGAGGAGCTATACAAAAACATAGAGTGTTCGAAAGTAGCTCAAGAACCGAAAAAGATTGCTCTTTTCGTTATTAAGGATAAATCACTAAACACGTACATTTTCCTTTTATCTAAATGGGGTTGCAATCCTAACATTGATTACAACCATTACCCATGAGCTCAAAACTTGGAATGTTTTGTTATATTAGCTCATGACCGAAAAGATTTCTCTTTTCGTTGTCAAGGATAAATGCACTGACACGTACACTTTCCTTTTCTCTGAAGGCGTACACCTTTCTTTACTTTAAGGAACAGGGCTTGAAGAGATGCCAACAGACGCCATTTGACATTAAGGAACGAGGTTTGAACCGTTTTGTGTTCAAAAGTCATCAATGAAAGAACGAGGCCTGAACTGATGTGAACAGACATCATGAGACAATGAGCACCGAGGCTTGAACTGCTGTGATCAAGCGTCATCAAGATGAAGAACGAGGCCTAAACTGTTTTGTCCAAACATCTTCTGACAAAGAAGACCGAGGCTTGAACTGCTGTGTTCAAACATCATTTGAAGCATGTTCATCAGATTTGAATTCCTTGAACTCCTGACGTATGAGATATCAGTCTTTTTGGTAACCAAACTCCGAGTCTTTCCTTTAAAGATTGTCAGATGTACCACTGCACTTGATTAAAGTACTTGCCAACTAACATAAAGAGTTTTGATGCATTCATATGGGTTTAGTGAAATCATCATTTGAACCCATTTGGGAGGTTCACTGTCACTTTGGGTTGTGCTAACGATGAACAACACTTTCCAGTAGGTACCACCTAAAGACAACATTCTTGAAAATTCTACCCTTTGGTTTCCACCTAAAGACAGAATCTTAGGAGTGTGTGTGTTTCTCATAGCACAGCGGAAGACTTATGAGAGAAAACCTTTGTCCTATACATCTCTGCCTGCCAGTTTTATGAAGTGTGGTTCTTTGGCTTTCAACGGGATTGTTGTTTCTGATCTTGGGACTGAACTTTTACGCACGAGAATTCACCTTATTCAGGATCCTGTTATACAATCACATGATTGAATTAAATATATATTTAAGTACAAATCAACAAACCAATTGTTTTTAGAGTCCAAGAAAAACATAGAATTCCTAGAGTGATCTACTAGAGGTCATCACCATTTTGACATTCCACCACTACACTTTAGATACAGGAGAAACTCCTAGTATATTTTCTAGGTTTGGTGTACACTCATTAGGAGTGCAAGTGTGGGCTCTAGTAGAGGTCATATCCTTTATGACTAGGAATCCTGGTTCTGTCTGAGTTATTTTCCAAGCATCCTCTAGAAAGTACGCATGAACCATATCATTAGACCATATCGAATTCTTTATGACTAATTCCTAGAGTAGTTAGGTGCATTCACCTGAAGACAGGTGATGCAGCATTCAGATCTCTAAAGAATCCTAACTTTAGGCAAATAAAGAGGATGTGAACTGTTTTTGACAAATCATTTTTCCATCAACTTGGGAGGCCAACCGTGGTCTTGACATTCAAGGTCGTTCAAGACGTAACCGCATTTGGTTGACTAACAACTAAATAGGTTTCTAATGGTTGTAAAGGCGGTTTCCCAAGATTGATGCTTGGCAACTTAGTATCCACGCTAGTTCCGTTTTTAACTTTCAAAGTTCATATTTTTAATGCCGCATTTTTGCAAAAACCTTTCCCTGAAGCTTAGCTTTTAAATCAGCATTTTTTGACAGATTTTACTTTTGATTAAATTTGAGAAATTAAAGGATTCACTGTTGTCTTAGATTTTAACTTTTTCGTCTTTTTAATTGAATCAAAAATTCTATTGTAAGTCTGTTACAAATGCCTCCATTTTCTTTATGCATTTAAGCTCAGTTGCTGCAAGTATTTAGCCACACTGTTTTCTAATTCGATGTTAATCGTTCATCACACATCGTGATATCATTTTTAACTGTGGCTTCATACTTGTTTCCTTCACACTTTTAATTTGTTTCTTCTTAAGTTTGCAAATTAGTGTGGTTCTGGCCCAGTAGCTGAGCTTTCCAAATCATTAATCACAAAAAATTCGACAGAAATCAGGAAATCCTGATTCTTACAATGGTTTCGTTACTTTTGAAAACTTTCTTCCTCTTGTGAATATTTGTATTTCAAGTGAAATACAATGTTTTTCCAGTTGTAAAAATCGTTTTGAAAGTTCATTGTAAATTTCCTTATCAACCATATCTTTCGTTTTGAGAAGCTCAGTTTTAAGCAAAGCATCCTGGTCAAGCAAAGCATCCTGGTCAATCTCTCCTCCCCTATGACACATATTTGTTGAAGTAGGAGTGGTATTGCTTTCAATAGTTTCCAACAGATGTGTGTCATAACTGGGTTCAGATTGCTCAGTATGCTGATTTTCATCTAGCAATGATATTATGGTAGAGCAGTCAATTGTGTACCACAGCAAATGCGGCTCTTCTCATTACTGGTCTGTATCTGCATCCACAGCTTGTGTGGTAAACTCCCTGAACTGCTACTTGTATTCTGCTTGTCGGGCTTTGTCCCACTGCTTTCTGTGACAACCAACCCAGCATCAACTGCTTCACGCATATTGACCTTTTCCTCTTGCCTTTGCATATGAGTTTCAATCTCTGGTTTGCTGAATGCATCGTTGTTTTCAGGCTCTATCAAACTGCCTTTTGATACAATCAAGCTGTTATCAAAAACTTCAACTGGTTTGATCTGAATATCTTGAGACTGCGTCTTGACACTTGACTTAATTTGATGCTCATGAAGTATTTCATCATGCAACTGACTTCCATTCTCCTTTAGTGCATTAACTATTCAACTTCATTTTCCTTTCATGCTAATAACACCATATTATTTACAACTTATGAAATGACCTCGCTTCAAGTGTATCCCTCAGGTTCTCGAGTACCTCACGTCAGTACCACTAGGTTTACAGCTGGCGTGAAGTATTCGAAAGTCTTGTTGCCAACCTTGATTCAGAAGACGCGTTGCATTTACCCCTTTTGAGGCAAAAGAAATTCCTTAAACTGTTTCAGAGTGCTTGAAGACAATCTTTGCATTAACCCCATTGAGATTCACTCTTCAAGTTGTAGCCTTAACTGATCCAGAATTATGAAAACATCCTTCAATTTTGTAAGCCTGATGCTCTTCACCAAAGAATGAGCGAAATGCTGGTTTAAATGCATCACACATAAGGCGAATAAAGGTAGATAGAGATCATAAAGATGTGTCTCGAGTTTTGTTCCCAAATCCCATGTCAGGCAGTGTGGAGTGCCATTGTTTTGCGAGCCGTTGCGGTCAGTTGAAGGCTCTCTCGATCACTTTTGAATTATAATTAGGAAGATTCCATTGAAATTTCGATGTGTGGAAATAAAATTAAGGATTCTTAAGTAGATAATGGATTGATTTGTGGTTTTAAATGCAATATTTTGAACGTTTCACATGGGATTTTACAAGTCTAATGATTAAACCGATAAAAGATTAACGGGAATTTACAAAATCAATAAAAAAAAACCTGAATGAATAATCGTTTGATGTGTTAAGGTAGGTTTTGTTGTTTTGAAATTAATGCAGTTTTAAGTCCTTTTAGGTTGACGGTTTGTTATTTGGCCCTAAAATATTTGAACTTTTTGACCAAAACTACAAATTACCCTATTTCTACCAAAATTTAATTTTGTGTAAAAAATAGCTAAAAAAAGCTATTTGAAAAATAATTTTTTATCTAATTTTTCCCGCCAAAAAATAATTTGAATTTTTTTAATCAAAATTTTCCCCCTATTACCAAAATTTAAATTTGGTGTAAAAATGGGCTAAAAAGGCTATAGAAAAAATTAAATTTTTCTTAACTTTTCCCGCCAAAAGTATTTTTTTTTTTTTTTTTTTTTTTTAGCACTGCCTAGGATGATTTGGCAAAACAAGCCAGCCTGAAAAACAAATTCAAACTTTCACCACACCGCTGGCGCTGCCAAATAAATCAAGCAAACCGCCTCTTATATTTTTGCTAACTCGCCGGCTTAATAAAATAATCAAACCGCTGCCTATAGTGACCAAACCGCCGCTGGTGAAATAAGGCAACTCGCTGGATCAATAAAATAATCAAACCGCCGTGATAAGCAACCCGCCGGTATAAGCAACCCGCCGGTGAAAGCAACCCGCCGGTATAAGCAACCCGCCTGTATAAGCAACCCGCCGGTATAAGCAACCCGCCGGTATAAGCAACCCGCCAGTATAAGCAACCCCGCACGTTATAAGCAAACTCGCCTGTATAAGCAACCCGCACGGTATACATACAACCCTGCCCGGTATAAGCAACCCGCCAGTATAAGCAACCCGCCGGTATAAGCAACTCGCCTTTGACCTGGTCAACTCGCCGACTACCTTTTCCTAAAAATCCGGATCTTGTCCCTATCTTTTGTCAAACCGCCGGCAAGAATATAATAAAATACTCAAACCGCCACGAAGAGTTACAACTTCAAATTTTCCAAAATCACGCAAATATAAGCTTTTTAACCACGAAACCAACGGTCTAAACAAGCAATACGAAGTGTGTATATCAAGGTTCAAACAGCACCTTAACCTCATATTATCTTTGAGAATCGTCCAAAATTAGTCAACTCTCCACGAAGAACACTAACCTTTTAAAGCTTATAATTCGAATTTTAAGCTTGTAAAAAACACACCAAATAGATACAAAAAGACCTAAGCCTCATGATGTGTAGAACAAGAGAAGATCAAGATTAACAAACAAATAAGCCAAAATCGAAAATGAGCCGTGGGTTTTTTTTCTTCAAAAGTAAGCCACGAATTTGAGCTTAATTAACCATATGAATCAATCACGAATCCACCCCATGGCTCTGATACCAATTGTAGGTTCCCTAATTCACACAAACATGTATAGATCTAAAGAGATCTAGAGAGAGAAAGTTAGAGAGAGAGAATAGTTGAGAGAGAAAATAATACACACTAAAGAGTGTGTGTAAAATGAGTAAAATGCTTACCTCTTCCAAAGTTGGAAGAGGTATTTATAGTTCTTACAATACACCGGGTATTAGTACCCGGTTCAATACCAAAAGTCATACGTTTACCTATTAAACTACGAGCTATATTGAACAGTAAAATACATGGGGTGACCGAGTCTTTTTCTAATATCTAACAAGAAAGAAAGTAATATTGAATATTATGTGTGTGAAAAATAAGAAGTGAAACAACCAACCACCCTCTCCAAGACATGGAGATGGTATATATACTACATACATAGGCCGGCCATGGGCTTTACTAAAGCTTCCATGGGCCTTGGGCCATATTAGCTTACTAAGCTTATCATATGTTAAACTACGGGCTAAGACTATTACAACTTGAAAGTGACCGATACTTTTCTTGTTTCTAACAACTGTTGAAGGATATCACGAAGATCATCCTCAGTAGCAAGAGTAACCATATCACCATCTTCATCAGCATAAGTCATTGTAAACACGACATTAGAACCAAAGCTCAAGAGACGGTGAATCTTCTCCTTCAACATAACAAAGGGAGAGTGCATTGCCATCAAGGCATCAACAGATGCAGTCAGACGCCTAAGTGTTTCCCCAAACTTAACCTACAAATATATCACAAATATATATATATATATATATATATATATATATATATATATATATTATATATATATTGATATATATATCATTAGATATATATATATATATCATATATATATATGATTATATTATATATTTTACTATATTTATTATTATATATAGGCGCATTCAAAATAAATTGTCCAATGAAGCTCAATTAACACAGCGTGAATATTATA
The DNA here is from genome assembly GCA_026074375.1 of Tanacetum coccineum. Classification (NCBI taxonomy): domain Eukaryota; kingdom Viridiplantae; phylum Streptophyta; class Magnoliopsida; order Asterales; family Asteraceae; genus Tanacetum; species Tanacetum coccineum. The sequence continues at coordinate 2,212 of BQNB010054078.1, read as the reverse complement.
CAATAGTACAGCCAACATGCTTGTATGATTGTGATCCAAGATGGGATAATTAACCTAACCTAAGGTCTTAAGTCTCAATGAATAATTGCCTCTATAGATAAGAAGAGAGAAAAAATACAAACAAAAAAAACATATATCTGCAAGCCAATGTAGATCTTTAGAGGTTACAAAGACAGGAGCGTATGAAGGTGTTTGTGAATGTTCATTTAATTGCGCTTATCTGCTTTAACTCGTAACAAGTAACCCACACACCCAGGAGCTTATGAAGTTACGATATAGATGATGCATGTGAGCCTGTAAGAGTGTGTAAAGCTTATAATTAGCTTATTGTATCTTTAAAACAAGGCTGAAAAAAGGTGTTGCGGGTAATTTAAAAGCTTATTTATTTGTGATGCAACAATAACCCAAATTAGTTTAGGTTGAAAATGCATTTTGCTGAAGTTTTTCATAGAAATAATTGTCATATTAAACAAATTACTAAAAGTACTTTTCTCTTCTATACTTTCTAGTTATGTGGTCCCTCACTCCGATTTACCTTTTCTCTTCTATACTTTCTCTTCTACACATTACATCAAAAACTACACTTTTCATTCCATAGGGGTCCCCTCTTTTTTTATTTTCATTACGGCCGTAATGTAATCAAAATTACATAAAAGTCCACCATTAACTAACCATATTAAATACACTTCTTATTAACTATGATCATTTTAGTCTTTTTCTTATCGATTGCATTCCGTCTTATCATACCAACCAAACATTATTAATAAGGGCAATGAATTATTACATTACATTATTTATTCAATTACGTCGTTTATTCCATTAATTTAACATTTCATTATGTCCTACCAAATGAACCCATAGTGTCTTAGAAAAATTAAACGGAGGGTTTGCTAAATCTATAAGCACTTAGGATAAGCTTAGCCAAAAACGGCCATAATGATTCTGAAAACTCGTCAATCGATACATACAATGGGTTGTTAACATGAATGGCAATGATCACAATTGTTGTATTAATGAGTAATGACAATGATGATGGGAAATGGGAATCAAGAAATAATTCAAAGCCAGTAGTTTTGAAGTAATTTTTGGTATATATCATCACAATTCACAAGCAAAGAAGAAGACATGGTCAATAACAAGAGTCATAAACTTCGATTATATATTACGATTATCTAAAAAGGTAAATGAGAAAATTAACTATGCAGCAGAATTATGTAAAAATATCGAGACATCATAAAAGGTTTTGAAGAACAAACTTTAATAACAAGCAAAGCCATGGTGAGTAACTGAACGTGACTATGTGAGTACAAGAGGATATGTATATAAGTTTGTTATTAAATCAAATCATGTATGCTTATTTATAGGATTATACAAAGTGATTGGTGGAGCGAGGGTGGGCCAAGCCCAACTCAAACGTGTTTTCATTAACAGAAATGAAAATGTCACACAATGATAGCCACATGTATTACTCTAACTGTTTTTTCACATGTAACAAACAAAAAGTACTTAAGTTTTAGTATTTGCTCTCCGTTGTTGTGATTGACGGGTGTGCACGGGTCGGTTTGGGTTGGTTTTTGGCAAAAATCAAACCGAAACCGAATGTTTGGTTTTCTGCATAACCATAACCGAAACCGTACGGTTTTTCTCGGTTCGGTTTTTCCGGTTTCGGTCAGTTTTTGGTTCGGTTTTTCGGTTTCTTCAACCGTCTCTACTTGAGCCAATTTGGCCCAACAATTTCCTATATGTTTCCTAATTTTGCACATATATGTTTTTTTTAAATTTAGTTTGATTCTCCAAATATGTTTTCTAATTTTGGTCCATTTCATTTCATAGAAGAGGCCCAATAGTGTACAAATTAAAAAAAGAAGATAATTATTAACACTAACGAGGGGGCATATTGCCCGCGCGTTGCGGCGGAGGCTAACTTTGTCTTCAAAAGTATTTAGCTTTCATAATAGTGTGTTTTTTGTGTTTTGGTATTTTTAGCCTAAAGTATAAAGAATGAGAGCCCAAGAGGGCTAGTGTGTTGCTGACATTTACGTAGTGTTTGGTATGATGTAATGAAAGTTGGAATGGAAACGGTAATTACGATTGAATGGAAAAAGCTTGTTTGTTTACAATTATACGATGTAATTGTCACACCCCGCCAAGGCGGAAACGTGAGGCGTAAACAAGAATGGATATCATCACAACACACGGTGTCTATATAGAG